>KB665732.1:184420-200248 GCA_000349065.1 Anopheles quadriannulatus
CCTACACAAACACACACACACACACACACACACACACACACACACACACACACACACACACACACACACACACACACACACACACGGTGGTCTCTTTTTTGTTGTCGTTGTCCAGTAATCATTACTTAATGAGATAACTCGCTCTTCTCATTGCGTCTGTGTCATGGGCCACTTTGATGAACAATAACTGTGCGTTGGGTCGAAAGCGCCCTACCTTCGCCTGGCTAATGATTTTAATTAGTACAATTTTATGCTCTAATGGAAGAGATGAGCTGTGTACTGTGTGTGTGTGTGTGTGTATGTATTGTTTTCAATTCATCGCAATCATCCATTCAATATAAGAATGGAGCGCAAACGACGTGACCGTGAGACGTGAGGCTGGATCGAAAATGTAGATGGAGGCGCCTGGTATTTTATAACTTTCGGGCCCAGTTTGCTCGTTTTTTATTCGTTTTATTGATCTAGCATGAAAATGTAGCTATGTTTTCATTTATTTTAAGCTAAAATACTACTCTTAATATTTTAAAGATCAGGCAACATTGTTATAAAGTCTATAAATACATTTTCTATGTTTCAAATTGAGTCATCAGGTAACGCTATTAGTTGTTTGTAATAAAAAGAACCGAAACAAATGTTATCACTTTCCACAGGTCGTGTATCATTTCGCCATTGGTTTGAGAGTAGCTTCAACCACCCTTAAAAGGGATACACTGAAAAGTACACTGAAGTTGATAGAGCCAAACTTAAAACCAATCCACCGTTGGAATAAAACACACCAGAGGGTGACCAAAACGGTCGGCGAAGGCCAATCCGTAGTTAACAAATGTGTTATTGTTGCAAAGCAAATAAAGAAGGCTTTCGCCGAAAACTGTGCCCCCCCCCGCTTTATGCTCTTTAGGCTGAACCTGGTTGAGCCAGTGCTTAAAAATCTGTCCCACCACTTGAAAGTTTAGCCGTTTTAGTCGCTCATGCAAGGGGCAAAAATGAAAGAAAAAAAATCGTTTTAAAGCCATCTCGGGTCGGATTTTGGGACGGGTCGATAAATAAAGTACGGTACGGCGGGCCTTAAGCTTTCGACTAGGCAAAAGCAGCATTTCCACAACATTAACTTTGCTCTCTAGTTGCTAGCTGCTTCGTGTTTTCATAGAGAGTAGTTCTTTATTCTCTTCTGCTTCCTTCCTTCTTTTTGCTCTTTTATACGTATTCAAAATCGATTTAAGGCCCTCATTTCTACGACCCTTCTCCCAGTGGCTCTTCATCAACGAGCATCAGTTTGGTTTTCGTGCTTGTGTTTTTGGTTCTTTTTTAGAAGAAACAATTGTAAAAAATGACTTAAATTTAAAGTCGGTTCAGTTGGTGCTTTCTTTCCCTGCGTGAATAGCAGCAGAAAAGGGTTTGCAAGGGTCAACGTTGTTATCCTCCCGCCACCGTACCGCACCGTTTGATTTGTTTCCTTTACCTTGTTGTCGAAATAATCCCACTTTCTCACCCGGTGCTACCCGGTGCGCACTTTGTCAAAAACAATTAATTATGTTTCTCGCATCTCGCTCACACTTGGCCTGTGGCCTGTTCCAGTTTGGAAAACCAAATGCAAACGTTTGTTTACTTTAAATTTAAATAAATTTACAACCGGATGACAGGCGGCAAACAATGGCACCATTCGCTTGCAAAATCATAGAATGATTGCGGGATTGAGCGATTACGCGAGCTAATTACCTTTTCGGGCCCTAATTTACTTCCCAGCTGGCGACCAGGTGCGGGGGGTTTTCCACCGGATTGCAATCTAATGCAATCGTAAATGCGGCCTGACATGTCCGTACCAGTAACCGATTTTGTGTGTTTGCCAGTGTGCGCTCTGCTGCGGTTGCTGTTGGCTGTGAAATTGCAACTGAAAGAGACAAAGAACAAGATAAAAAAAAGCTCTCCCACCACAATAATAATGTTGAATGCAACCACAGGCAAGCTTTTCCCGTATGCTCGGTTTTCGAACAAACTAGTTAACTCCATCCCCATTCCGGTGGGCTCGCAACAAGGGGACGGCTCCTGCTGGGCACCGTTCGGCTCAGAACCTTTTATTGCTGTGAAGTGTACTGCTGCCATATAATTACTCTAATCCCTTCGCTTTGATTTCACCATGGATTGCACAGGCCAATTGGTAAATTGTGTGGAATAATGTGTGCGAATTGAGGTGCGCTTAATAAATGCGTGTGTGTGTGTGTGTGTGTGTGTGTGTGTGTGTGTGTGTGTGTGTGTGTTTGTGTGGTATGTTTTACAACGTTTCGATTTTATTCGATCGGATGATGATTTCATTCGGCTTACGGAGAGGCTCGCAGCGTGTTTTGTCGCAGCTTTTGTTAATTAATTTAAATAACATCGATCAAAGTCGCCGCTTAATGCGCGCTTCCTAATGCTTGCACCTCATTTCATTATAAGCCCTGATAAGCGAGCCCATACGCACGCGAAAGCACACATTAGCACGCATTGGCTTTGAAATAGCACGTAATGTATGATGCAATGCAAAAAGGAAATTAATGGAATGGCTGCTAGTGATCGAGGAAATTGAAAATGTCGCACCAACGCAACAGCAAATGGACGCTGAAACACTTCATTTCTAGCACTTTGCGCGCAAACGAGGCACAGTGGCTGGAGCTCTGTTTTGACTTAAAATATGCAAATGACAAGCGAGAAGTGTATCGTCAAACATTTGCTGCTAAAACACTCACACGTGTGCGTAGTGTGAACGTGGCGGTGCAACAAATTGGTTCCGGATGTACCATTTTTCGGCTGCATCTATAATGCATCACGCTTGAAAAAGGGGACGCGTAGGGGGGGGTTTGTTTGACGCGGCCCGGGGTGTAAATGTGAAGTGCTCCCACCGCCCGGATCGTACGCACGCGTGCGATCGTGCGACTTTTCCGCACTTGTTTGTGTGTTTGTGTGTGTGTGCGTTAATAATCCTCATCGATTCGCATTATTTGAGTTCATTAGCTGGCATGTCAACCCCGGTAATGAATAGATGCACTATAATTGACCTCTCTCTCGCTCTCTCTCTCGTTGTCTCCCCTGCTCTGTCGCCCTTATTTCCCGTTGCGTTTTCTATCGCGCAAAAAACGGCTTTAAAGCGAGGCTTTTCCACGTGAACGCAGCGGTGGGATGGGGCGATGAAATAAAACGAAACGGCAGCAATGTTGCGCAGTGTAGTATGATTGATTTATCTTATTTCACCATTATACGGTGTATTAAATTTCGATTGAAATAATAATTAACACCCGAGTGGCACACAGCCGAGTGGTTGTGCGTGCTATAAAGTGCTATAAAATGCAGTAGCCTGTAGTGCTTAGTGTGCGGAAAACAAGAAGACACTGGTGCCGATACAATCCCATCCATCAGGCCGGACGACCCCAGACGGGGAAAAGGTTAATCAATCTTCCGGTTTCGCATCAAATTTGACTGTGGGGGCTAGAATTCATAGCCGTTCGCTCCCAATTTCCTGGGGAGCCAAGTGCTGCTGCTGCTACTACTACTACTACTACTACTTGGCAATAATTAATAAGATCCAATGCCAGCGTCGATTTCGTGGAAAGTGAAATGGGTCCCTTTCCGGTCCCTTCCCCCCCCCCGGTGGCTGTCAGGTTGCATTTTGCTCGCCCGGGCGTTTGGATCCGGCACAAACCGTTTGATCCCATGTGCAAAGCAGCACTTGAGTGCACTCGTGACTGACAAGATCTGCACAAGTCTTGCACATAAGCGGATGAAAGGAAGGAAGGTTGGAGCGGCGCGCGCGTGTGTCAATTCGATTATTGTGTACGGTGCGTTGAGACACTGAGACACACACACACGGCACTAGGTTCTTGTGAAGTGGGGAATATTCTCGGGAGAGCTCTACAGCATCGACACACTATAACTGTTTGACGGTGCTCAACATGAAGATGACGTTTGAGTGAAATTGCGGAGATTCAAGCTGCTTGGTTGGATGGTGCATATACGCTGTAAGTTGCGCTGTAGTTTGCTTCATCAGTTTGATGTACGGCTGAATTATGTTGCTCTCCAAAATAAAAAGCAGCCTTAAATTTGCTTACATTTTGTGTCCCTGTGCTTTAAAGGCTAAATAAGAGCAAAACAAACGACCGAGCTTTCTGGGGGAACAGAAACAGTTTCAATTATGTGTTATCCTGTTGGTTGGTTGTTTTAACACAATCGCGCTTCAGCTCGCCTGCTCTTTCGATGTCACCGGCCTGGTGCTGTGCAGTTGCCGAACCGTATAGATGATCTAGCGACATCAGGGAGAGACAAAAAAGCTGCGAGTAAAAAAACTATCACATTTGCCGATAGCGATTCGAAGACTGCACCGTTCCGGCGGCTGTAGCTTCGCACGGCGATCTTTTGTCCATTAACCACCACCAGCACGGTAGCGGGTTTGGTTTTGGGACGGTTGCACACTGCGGCCGCACGACTTGGCCCCAAGCAACAGCTCGAAAGCATCCTCCCCAAAAAACGAAAGCGCGATACAAAAAAAAGAAGCATTTTCACACCGTGTTGAGAATTGAGTGGATGCATTCGGCACACCATCCGAAGCGCTCGCCCGGCTGTTAATTGATTTGATGGAGCGTCCAGCATCGTGCACCAGGATCTCGGTAACAGAAACAAAAACAAGAAAGAAGCGCGGAAACGCATCACCTTCGCGCCAAGGTTTTTTGCTTGGAAACATGCAAAAACACAGCCATCGAGTGTGTGTGTGTGTATTCCGGCAAAAGATTTAGGCAAATGTGTTGTCCGGTAGTGACGTGAGCGAGTGGAGGATCTCATGCCCGGCACACATTAGCGATCGGTGAAGTCATTAATGTGTGGAACATGGGAAATAGAAGAAGAAGCAAAAACTAGCCCACCCGCTGTCGATTCTGTTCCTCTTCTGGTGATGATTTTGCTTCGTTGATGGGTCATTCCCTGGGGAATGATAATTTGATTGTATTTGATTTGGTATGCAGCTCATTGGCATGGTGTGTGTTAAGGATAGGCTTTTGCGTGGAAATATTCACATTCAATAGCATGCAATTGTACTATACATGTTTGTAGTGTAGCAACCTTTGGGGGATATCTTAGTTAAGCAACCTTGGTATGTCAGTTGGGAATGATGGACTAGAGAAGAATAAAGAGTCAGTTGTGTGGAGACCGAGGAAGGATCCAGACGTGCTAAACCACGACACTACAATGTTGAGTGATGATTAAATCAGAACGATGTACCTATTTGAATCGAATAGAATCAAAGTGAATTGAAGGGAAGAGAAGTAAGGGAAAGCGGGGCAAAATGGGCATATTAAGCAGTTTACTGAATATTCCTTTAAATATGCCACAAAACACAATTTTTCTTTCATTATTGTATGCCTCCACCCTTTATCTATGGATTAAAACTGCCACATAGAATGAAAACAACTTAAAACCATGAAAATAATGTAAAATAAAAGTTACAATTACGAGAAGCTTTTTTGACACGCGGGGTAAGGCTGCGCTCTGGCACCAATCGAACACGACATCCGACACGAACAAACCCATATAATCATATGTAGGTGCACTGTCAGACACAAACAAACAAACAAGACAAACATGTCAAATCCCATACATTTTTCATGTTCGATGTCGTGTTCGATTGGTGCTAGAGCACCGGGTAAAATGGGCATATGTAAACAAACTGTGAAACGTCAAAACACTGGGGCAATATGGGCCACAACAACTGCGCATAGGTAATGGTCTATGCTTAAAGGAACTCTGTTCTTTGAAATACTTTGGAAGTTTTTTATTTTTAACAAGTTTCTCTTTTATGCGACCGTTCTCGTCAATGGTTGATTTGCGACTGACTTGTAATGAAACGATCGTTCCTAAATCTATTAAAGACTACTTCGATTACACGCGGCTACTTCGTTTACAATGCTTTTGCGCACGTTTCCTAAAATCTGTTTTCATTCTATCTTTTGTTTTGCTGGTCAGGAAAGTCCTTAAAATTGTTCCAAAAATATGTTATCAAAATTAAAACAGTTTTTACACGTTTAAATCTACAAAATCGAATCTTTTGAAGCTGTGCCTATTATCTTTATTGAGACGACAAATACAACACCATAGCCTCACCAAGCGCCAGATGTCAAAAGCATCTACCCATTTTGCCCCAAGCGTAACTGTCCATTTTGCCCCTCGTGAAGCATTTTTGTATTTTTTTGTTATAGTAGTAGAAATACGCATTCAATCGCCTTGCTTTCTTGAGAAAGATTTTATAGAAATATCATATCTTTAAAAATATATCATATAAAACTTCAACGCATCCCTGTGACACTGGTTTAAGCTTATTTTCGAAGTGGCAAAAATTACATCAATATGCTACTAAACCTTATTTTGCATTTTTCTTGGTTATTTGTTATGTAAGCGATATGAAACTTACATGGTGTTCATAGAAGACTCTAATGAATACATTTTGAGCATTGGAAAGTATCTTTGTAGTCAAATAATGCTTAAATAGAGGGTGCCCATTTTGCCCCGCTTTCCCCTAAATCGTATAGGATCTCAGAAGCTGATTTATTCTGAATCGACTCTCGAATGTATGCGAATCAAAGTGAAATAGATTCGCAATTGAATCGCAGGGGTATCTATGCGCGAATTTTAATGGACGGAAGTAAATTGATTCGTGAATCAAATTGAGTTGAGTCGGAGTAAGTACTCAATCGATTTATTAATCGTTTCGTGAATTGTACTGAATCAAAATCTAGTAGAGGTAAATTGATTCATCAATGCTACTGAAAATATGTCTTAAAATGATGCATAGCATAAATTTTGCTTCGTAAATCGCAATAAAACAGATTGAATCGATTCACGATTCACAATGAATCACTATAATAAGCTATATAATAAGCTGTAGTGAATCGAAGAAAATCCATAAAATTCAAGATGAATTGATGTGACATCGATAACATGAAGAGCTGCAGATGAACCAAATGACAAATATTGAAACTGCATGCTGCATGAGACATGTGTCGTAAGATGAAGAATGTATTTTTGAAATGATGACAAAAAGGTTAACAGGAATGCATATCATGAGCGAGAAGTTATGTTGCACTCTTCGCAAAGTAAGCTTTAGACGAAACGCTTACGCTTCAGAACATTCTTACCCTCTTGTCAAGTATAAACAGAAACGAAGAGTTTCAAACTAGATTTCAAACTCAACTGTAAGTGAAGGGTACATCGGAGTAGGTTCTATCCGGACAAAAATCTCAAAACGACCATCAGCAGCAAGCCAATCATTTGTGCGATTGAGTTGAAAAGAAACCATCGCTCGGTCGGTCTGGGACCCCGCCCCTCTCGCGCTACTTTACCTCGTGTTGCAATCCAATTTTTTTAATCAGCTTAACTTCACCAGCACCCAAGCGTCCGGATCAGGCACGAAGATTTTTGTTAGTATTCCGGCCCAAGTGCGATCTTGACAAGCGGAAAAGCGTCCGGGGCTGGCCTTACACGCGCCGGCCATCCGGTGCATCGGTGTAGCCGTGCCGAAAGCCACCGGATTGTGGTTATCCGTGTTAGGGGCACTGATGGACTGCCTTCCATCATTACCTTTTTCTGTGCAAAGTGAAGCAGACCGAGACGCACGGATACACGGATTTTGCCTAGCTAACAACTTCCTGCCGCATCCTGTGAGCGATCCTGGCTGCACACAGTAAGCATCTTGCACGGTGCTGCTGCTTCTCGTGTAGTTAAAGGCGGATAAAAATGATGTTGTATCAATGCGATGATTCAGCTGATTCATTCGATGGAGCTAATCAAAGGAGCAGCATTTTTCAACCGAACCCGGAGCTACTACGTTCGCCACTGAAGCATTACAATTCCAATTTGCCGTGAGTACACACGCCGGGCTGGAGTAGACTTTCTGCCCACAGAAGGAGTTCTTTCACGCAGCGAAAGAGAGAGAGAGAAAGGGAGACAATTTGAGAGAAATAGAAAAGGAGAGGGATTGGGTTTGCAAGATTAACCACACGATACGAAGCAGAACGATGTACGGAAAAGGGCAAACCTGGGCTGAAAGGACCGGTGCTGTTGAGATCAAGCAATCGGCATTCGTTGGACCGTGCCGACAAGTCAATATAATTAAAAGATAATCAAGCAAATGGGTGTAGGAGGAGGAAGAGGAGTGAAAAGAACATTCAACATGGTGGTGAAGTTAAAATGAAATTGAGCTCGATAAAATGTAAGCGAAATAGTTTAACATTGCTAAGCGATTCTATTGCAGTCATTTAATAGAAATATTTACCTTTTTACATGAACGCATCACAAAAATTGCTAATAAATGGTTGATAGTTCATTTCCCAACACTAAACAAATACTATTGTTCAACAACTTTGGCATATTGGTCATGGGAAGCTTTCACTGCCTAATCTGAAACATTTATAATCATCTGTGTGACAAGCGTAATTACCAACTGGTCGAAATTTGCCAACACTGTACCACGTTCCTGAAGCCATACTTTCTCTTTAGCCATTTAATTAGCTATCTCGGGTGCAAGTAGCTACTGGTGGGCCCGTTTGGTAGCAATGCATACCTTTCGAACGATGTTGGCTGTCACCGAATGGCCCCGAAAGTCCCTCTCCACACTGTGCAGCTGAAAGTGGTCAGCGCCTGTCTCTAGGAGGTGGCGGTTTGCAACATTGCAGTCTGTATTTTGTCCACCTCAATTCACCCCCCCCTCCCCCCCGGCTTCCCTTAAAAACCGATCCACCGGGAATGGCTTTGAATTGTTGTGTATTTGTGTGAGCTCCAGTGTGGGTTTTACGGAAGGGCGTTCGCTTTGAGATATATAGAGCATATAATAATAGTAATAATGGGAGCTGCGCTGCCTACACTGGGCGCTGCAAATTCAAACACCCGCTGAAGACTATCATCAAAAGACTCACGTGAGGGAGCAAAAGCGACTCTCACACTCACACACACACACGAACATGATAAACCGGCAACATAGTATTTGTTCCGCAACCACAGCAAATTGCAATCCGAGAGAGCAAACTAATGATCAAAAATACAGTGTACACGGGTAGAGCTATTAGACAGCTGCCTGGGTTAGGGTTATTAGTTGGAGAGTGGTTTGCTGTTGTCACCCTATCTGGCGTGCCACGGACAACCGATTCAGGGTTGCAAAACGGTGGCATTAATATGGTGCTCCCACTGGTTCCGGGCCCGGTGATAAGCCTAATGTCATTTGTATTGCGCCGGCTGTGCAAGGGTCTTGAAATTAGGGGTTTCGAGTCGCGGTTTTCGTGTTGAAAGAGAGAGAGAGAGAGAGAGAGAGAGAGAAAGAGAGAGAAAGAGAGAGGAAGAGAGTGGAGGAGATAGTAGTGCGCTGCAGTCTCTTTAGGGGAGCAATGGGGTTTAAGGCTGATGCAGCTGATAAAAGAGAGATGCCCTTGAGAGTGATTACTATTTATGCGCCTAAATGTATGCAATCGAATCTAACAGAGCTGTGCGCTATCGTCGGGATATTACTGCTTTGTAAAGAAATAATCTCTGCTAACAGTTACCACACCACAATTCCTTGGTAAGTTGTATTCTATTGTGTAGAAGATACGCTTTTTTTTTGGTATCAAATGCATCACAATACGTCTTTGCTACTTCAACAAAACCTACCGAACTGCATAAAGTGAACAAGCTTCGCCTAACCTTTGCATCCTCTTCATCCATGGGGACAGTAATTTACGAGCCCTATTCTGCGTAACATAATTGCCCCGCTGGACTCAATGCAATTTTCCGTACAAACACACACACTCACAGGATGGAGCACAAAAGAATATGACGAAAAAAAACAAGCGAAAGCAGGACGAAATCCATCCAATCCACTGGGCCGACTGGGCCGCTATCGTTTTGTGCGGGGTTAGTTGAGCATGCTGTGAGAGCAACCATGGTCCGGGCTTGAATGATGGGCACCGTAGACCATGTAAAACCCGGAAAGCAACTGTCATTCTTTGTATAAATCATGCAATCATGCCAATGTCTCCGGTCCTTTTTTTGCTACCAAGCTTCTATTGTGCTTGCAGGTGGGAGTATGTGCGTGTGAGAAGGGGAGTTGCGTACTGTTTTTTTTTTGTTGCTCTTGCTGCTCAGACATCATGCTTGCCAGGGAGAAAACGATCCAACGATACAACGATCCAGGGCTTTTGTGAGTGATGGGGGGAAAAAAGGGAACGAACTTCCAACCATACGAACACAATCGGAAGCACACAGGCGAGCTTGAGCGAACCGGAGGAAGAGTGCTGCTTGGTCAAATATTAGCAAATTAGATAGCATTCCTCCCAGATGTCTTGCAGATGTGTTGTCTGCTTTTCTTTCCACCGCTGCGCCATTGAGTGGAACGCAGAGCACTGCAGCAAAGGACGCCCTGCTGGATAGTAAGCTGGAGAAATTAGGCGGCGTCTTCTTCGCAACCTCCGGGGCAACCTGTTTACCTTCCGCTGCAACTATCTCTGCCGCTTGTTTGATGTAGTTTGTTGTGCAGAGTAACAACTCGGCAATGCTTTGAAGCGGCCAGTAACAGCAAATGCTTTTCATAAGAAATGCATGGGAATCATTTTGAAGCTCATTACTGCTGCATAACAATCAAGCAGGCCAATCGTAATAGGTAGGTAGCATTTTATTTGATTACACATTTAATCGGAACCGTAACGAACGGTGTAAGATAAATAACAGAGCTGCTCCGGTTTGATTACACATAGCACACTGTCCGGCAGCTGTGCGTCGCTCTGTGTGCCCGGGCACAACCGCACAACATTTAAAAGGTTGACCTTGTTGCAGCAATAAATCAGTCGCCCGGCTCGACAGCATTTTGGCAACGGTTTCGATACGGAAATTGAAACATAAATACAGTGCAGTGGCAGCACAAAAGAGGCGCACAAAAACAGTAGACACCGTAGCTTAAGCAAATGAAATGCAACAACCCTTCGATGGGGGTTTTTGTTTTGCTTTCCTTTGTGTGTGTCTGTGTGTTTGGTTTCATTAAAAAGACACGCTATACCGACTTGCTGGAAGCAAGAATGCAAGCTGGCATTCCGCAGGAAGATTAGGTTGATAGGTTTAGTCAGTTTAAGTTTAGCATTAGTCAGGAACAGTCCTATTTGGATATAGATAAAGATATAGATATAGAAAATACAGAAGAACCAACACGCTGCATACAACAACTAGTTCAAGGGCAATATACGGACGGTATGTATGAAAAAGCATATTTAAAAGGATTAGTCAAACGCATTAACGAAGCTAATATCTGACTGAATGATGCCAAAGCAGCTTTGACAGCGCAGATAAGCCGCCACTTAAACGACGATGAATTAGCCGCAGCTTCGTTACAAGTCCCGTAAATCGAAACCGAGACGACGGTGAGAGAGTTACAGCCAGTAGCGATCGAAAAAAGTGGCAAGCAACACGGGGAAGAATAAAATTACTTAACCGGATTAAGGCTACAGCGAGATCAACGCGTTGTATTTTATTGGTTTTTCTTTGCATTTCGGTGATCTATTAAAAAATCTGTGAAAATGGTGTCGTGGATTAACAATGCCACTGCCGAAATATCATCCAATTGCAGCGACATCAACCACATTCTTAATGGGTCATACCTTGTACAATTGCAAAACTGCAATAACGGCAAACCATACATCTCAACCCTTCGCCTCATCGCTAAAGAAGCTGGTATCAAAGATGAGCATTCAATTCAATCTTGAGGCGATAAAGCAACTACTGCACACTTAACAGTAGCGCCATCTACGTGGTTAGAGTCATGCGAATCATGGGGTCAAAGGGTGTTGTATTAGATAATAATTGGGAAGCAGTTGTATATTAACGGAAAGAGGGGAAGTGAATTAAGCCATCGGACAAACCCGAAATGTAAGCATCGCTAGCGGAGCATTGCGCTTCGTGGTCAGTATCCCCAGAAAATATATGGAATTCAGTTAACAGCACAGATTTTGGAGCTTGAAATTACAGGGTTTTCGAGGATTATATAGATATGTTCAGCGTGTTGTAGATTCGTTCAGGCATATACAGGGTTTTCGAGGATTATATAGACATGTTCAGCGAGTTGTAGATTCGTTCAGGCATATAATAGACTCTTTCAGCGAGATATAGAATTGTTCGGAAGTAGGCGTAGACATGTTCAGCGATTCTATAGTGTTGTCATTTGTTTTGTTTACACACTGTGCCGCAGGGTTCAATTATTCATTCTTAGAAGTCCTAAAAGTAGCTAATAATCATTACCCAAGCTGTTTAATACATGAATTAGTTAAAACAAACATATTTTTACGAAAACCGTTTGTTTACCTCCTGATGAGAATGATCCAAGCTGCAGTTCAAGGAGTACGAAAGTGACAGCTCTACAGTATAACCGAACATATCAACGCCTACTTCCGAACAATTCTATATCTCGCTGAAAGAGTCTATTATATGTCTGAACGAATCTACAACTCGCTGAACATGTTTATATAATCCTCGAAAACCCTGTATTTCTACATCTCCTTACCAGCTTGCTAGCAAATCTTGCATTGAGTCCTTGGCGGGTTGCTCTTGCCAGACACTTGTTAGCGCTCTCCGGTGAATATGGTAACTGTGCTGATTTTTGCTCCCATAGAAAACTTGAGTTGCGAGTTTTAATTATCTAGTGTGGGGGCGCAATTATAGCAATTTTCTGTTTCATTAGCAGAATAAGAAGAACAAATATCAACCTCAGCATTCGAATGATCAAAACCAACCGACAGGATGTTTTCAGCATAGACATCTTCGTTAGCAAACCTCCAACGTTCCATACTCTCAAAAGGCTTTCAGGGCAAAGTCATTGAAGAAGGGAGGAGTTGGACCGACTTGCTAAAGGCAAGAATGCAAGCTGGTATTCCACACCGATCACGAGCAGTCAACAACGGGCCGCTATACAGGCTATGAGCAGACAACGGCGTAATGCGACACGCGGACGGATCGTGGTAACGGATCGCTGCATCTAGCAACCGGTGGTCTAGCAGGAAGATTAGGTTGATAGGTTCAGTCAGTTTAAGTTTAGCATTAGTCAGGAACAGCCCTGTTTGGATATAAATAATCTTTTTGTTTTGACCAACTGATGAAGATACGGATTAACTGACACATTCTCGAAAGCGTTCAATGTCAGCGTTGAAGAAGGGAGAAAAACAGTCTGTTTGAACGATTTTTGTGCTGTTTGTTTGTTTTTTTTTATTATTAATTTTTACTTTATTGAGTGTATGAAATGGCTGCAGAGCTAGTGTAAAACAGATACATCGATTTGGCAGGAGTATTTGTTGCGAACAATTAGAATAAGAGAGCATATGTTTATGGTGTTTATCTGTGCCCTATCGGTCTGCTCTAGGAATGCTTCCAACACCCAGTGCCACACTCGAAAAAGAAAGGCAAATTCCCATTATGCAACTCGAGTGAGAGTGAGAATGTAGTCGAACCGGGAGCAAAACAAACCACTGATAAGAGGCAGCCACGGTTCAGGTCAGCCCCTCCCCGCCACTTACTAAGTGCTGCTCCGAATGGCTCTCAGACTACGCCTTCTCGCAGCATAAAAACATCGATAACAATGAATTACCATAAGCACCGCGCTAGAGACGATGCCGTTCCATTCGCGTCGGGCAGGGGTGGCCAAGTGAATCTTGAAATTCCCTTTTTCTTTGGGCGAAAAACCCCCCCGCGCGTAGAAACCGGGAGTAGCCGGCAGCTCCAGCGGACTATAATTCATTTATATGCAGAATAGTCCCAACTGTTATTTCTTTTCCCCTCTATTTTATGCATATAAATTCTACCATTTGCGCCTGGGTTGAATTGTTTTTTTTTCTCTCTTCTGTGTTTGCTTCTTGCTTTCGGGGCCGTTTTGCGCGGGTTTTACTTCGCCGCTCGAGAGAGACAGTGCGCGGTTTGTTCGCTCGTTTCGGCGATCTACCAGACCAACTGTGAAACATACACCGAGTGTGTGTGTGTGTGTGTGTGTGTGAGTGTGTGTGTGTGTGTGTGTAATGGTTTTCAATTTCTGATACTGGCCGCCCGCTACCTACGAAACGTTCGGGGGCGATGCGAGTTCGCCGCCTGATTGTATAATGATCTCTAACGCTCTACGGTTCGGGTTGTGTCTCTGCTTGAGTGTGTGTGTGTGTGTTTGTGGGCGCGTTTTTGGATTCTCAATTTAAATTTTGCTATCCTGCACTAGCCTGTGTATAGTATGTCTGTGCATTTTTTGTTGTTTGTGCCGGACACCTAATAGATAACAGAAAACGATCTCAATTCCGGGTTTTTCTGTATTGCCCGCTGCCCGTGGGCAGATCGATCTAGATTGGCCCCTAGAAGCGTGGGAGCAAGACTACAAGGAAAGCGGAATTTCCGGAACCGATTGCCGGAGGTTCGATTTCAATTAGGATAATTCCTGCTGCAGGGCACGTCCGCCGGTTAATATAGTGTGGTTGTGGCGTGGTGCGGTGGCTCTGTCCGCTAACTTACTGTTGGCAGCTACTTTGGCGCACATCGTTACTTCCGGGGTTGGGGCGTTCTTTGCCCTTTTTGTGGCGGGAATCTGGGCGTAGTGTAGATAAATTTTAAAAATGCATTAGCAAAAAGATGGTAGAAAGTGAATGGGACACAGCGAGGAAAGTCATCATATCGGGGTTTGGGTTTGTGGTCATTTTCATCTTTGTAACGAGATTTTCCAGCTCGAGTAGCTTAGCGATGGCGTTCTTGCCTGGCCGGCAAATTATTTAGTTCTTTTTTGGTTTGTGTTCTTATTGGGCGACGCTGGAGTGAGTTTGTTTTTATATTTTTGAAATTAGTTTTCATCTATGTTTTTCATACTAGAACTACAATACAGGTTTTAAAGAAATACATTTTTGAACGATTACATACATTACACGATGCTGCTGTTACATACATAGTTAAGGAATGTAAACCTGAAACCTGATTTTTTTTCTCCCACCACTCACTTCACCATCGATGTTCTCTTTGGCCGCTACAAAGTCGCCGGTAGCCGTCTGCTTGTAAAGTGTAGTCGTGAATTCGTTAGGTAGTTTATGAGACTAAATAAGGGCTGGCTGAATTAGTGATGTGGTATTTACATGTATTAGATAAGTATTTGTAAAGCCGGTAAGAATATGTGCAAAGAGTAATACTCTAGGCCCATTGCAATTGAATATCGTGTTCGTCTGCACTTCCTCCAAAACATTTACGGGCGCCTTTGTAGCGGTCTAAAAGAACATCGTTGATAAGCCGACGAATCCCGGCAAGAAGTAAGTAAATTCGCAACACTCGCTAGTGTAACAGTGTAATGCGTTTAGCTAGCGGTGATTAAAATGAGTTACAAATACCAAAAAAACATAACATAAAACAAATTACTCAGGAAAGCCCCGTGGGTAGAGCTCAACCAAAGGGCCTCAAATAATAGTTCGACAGTTATGGTGAGAATTTGGTTAAACACTGCGTATACGGAGCGTTGCTCGCATTATCATCGTTCATAGCCGCCAGAGCAATCGCTCAACTTGCATGATTTATTGATTCTAAACATTTTAAGACAGATAGAGATAGCGTTGTTCGGAATATACGTAAGAAATCACCAACCCTAACATGTTGCGTCAGCACAACCAGGCATCGTAGTTTAAACTGTTCCCGGATGGTTTAGGTAGCCCCTTAAATGACAATATAAAAGTCACTAGCTGATTTACCCGGTTTCACACGGGATAAAATTAATCGGCCTCAGCACCATTTTTCGATCGAAAAAATTCGATAGGCGCTCACGTAAAACTGACAGTATAACTATTTCTTTCATACTCC
>KB665732.1:220847-281657 GCA_000349065.1 Anopheles quadriannulatus
TTACTTCTTTACTTCTTTACTTCTTTACTTCTTTACTTCTTTACTTCTTTACTTCTTTACTTCTTTACTTCTTTACTTCTTTACTTCTTTACTTCAGTTCGATTATTATATAATCTTTACTTCTATAGCTATTGTATTTTTAGTTACAAGTCGTCTAGATTAATCTTTGTCGATGGTTAAAATTTTGTTGGTTATGGAACTCAACATGAAACTGGTATTTATTTAGATTTATTTCGAATAATACCCATGGATAACTCGATACGAAACAAAACCTAATCATCTACTGATTTAATCAAAACAAATGCCACTCCTTCCAAAGTGTAAGTAATTCACACCCACTTGCTATTGAAAAGTGATTTACACCGAGAACGCAATTATACAAACGTGCGATAGAAAACAATTGCGTGCGGACTCCTCAAATCCAAGCAAATTCCTTCCACCGCCTTGGTCAGTCGATCGGGCGGATAAAATCAATCCCATTTCAGATAATCCGCGTTAATGGCATTCGGCAAAGCTATTGGAAAAGCTAATCGGTTTTACGCGGGGAACATTGAACAACACTGGCAAGATGGGCGATATGATGGAATAGGCGCAGAATTTTGGTTCGTTTCGGATTTGGGAGCCTACGATAAATGAAATGAAAAGCGATTGCTTATCCCTTAAATCAAGGAATGAAGAAAATGAGGGATTTTAAAAGTAAATTTTCCATTTCCATTGTACATTGGAGTAGAGTGGTTTTAACAGAATACAAATCGAGTTGTTTTGAGCAAGTGGAAATTGTTCTTAAAGATTACAGTTTTTTTCTTCTCAGCAATCCATTTAAGCACACTTCTGTTAATCTTGATCGAAAAACAAATAAAACATATTACCGATTGCAATTGGCAGTATGTGTGAAAAAGGTACCCTTTGAGCCCGCAAAAACCATTACGTTCATAGCCAGAAAAGACCTAGTGAAACGAAAATGGTTGTCCATTTATTTTGATCTGCACGATGGTGAAAGTATCGTGCAAGGAAACAGTGATCTTGTAGGAAAACCGTCCAAAACATGGGTCTTTCATTTTAGTGAAATTACCAAACTCGCCGTAAACTCACGCGCAAGCGGAGGAAAAGTTTCTTCCTCTCCAAAATGGCTGATTTGATTCTCCTCCCCCCTACGATTCCCCTTTACTCGTTTTACCGTTTCATCGACTCCCAGAGGAGCGTACCGAAAAATGCTTCATCGAACCCGACATTGATGCACGAATTGAAAACTCCAACTCCGATGTCACCGTGTTCCGGTGAAATTACGAAAGTGAGTTGTACAATGTTTGAATTAAATTACAAATCGGTATTGAAAAGTAGTTCCCCGAGACGAGTGGCACGGTGGCTGGCACTTACCCCCGCCTAGCCAAAGCGGTAGAGGCCGTTGGCGGTGTAGTATAGTGACGGTAGCAGCCCGTAACTTCCCGAACCCGGTTCATTGGGATGGAAAAAAGAGAAAAGTTGAGCAAAAGTTTTCATATTGTGAAGCGTTTGTGCGCGTCGTGAGCACAGAGGTAGGAGTAGTGTGACATTTTCTGCTTCACCTGGTGCGCCGAGTCCGAGACAGGTTTGGTTTTGGTGGCCGAACGAACGAACGGACGAATGAATGGCTGGCAAAGGGGGCACAGTTCTTTATGGTGTAAAATGGTAGTTTTACGTTTCATCGGACTCAATGAACAGTGGTGGTGGCTCGTCCGCTCTCTTTGTATGTGTATGCATAGAGAGGCAGCAAGTGGAACATGCTGTCCAATGAAAGGTGGTCAAATGCATTAACTGAATTTTTCATGCTTTCTTTGAACATTTATCGGACAATTTCTGATGTATAGGATTGTGAAAGAATGGGTTTTATTTGGTCGCAACTGTGTCTGTGTGTAGAAAGTTGTGTCAGTTTTTTTGGTGAGCAGTTATGGTGCCAGATAAATGTAATGTCAGCTAGTAGCGACTTGTCTACTGAGAACCTTGAACACAATTTAGAAACGAGCATGCTGACGATAGATTTCACAATGAAAGGGTTTGAAATATTAAGTTCCTTATGCAGGACATGGTGTGTGTGTTCAGCAGGATGGAACAAGTTGACATGATCTGCTTAATTGAAAGGGCAATTGTAGAAAATGTAAATTGTAAAGCCCTCAAGAAACGTTGCGACAGTAACATGAAATTTTCACATTTATACCACAAGCTTTCATATTTTTATGAATTGAAAACATGTCTTTGAAAATGTTATTCTTTATACTTAAAACATGGTGGTAGTACATGAAACATTATAGTTTAATGCTCCCCCTGGCAAGCATAGATTAGACGCATCATTCTGCTGCTCTCTAAAATGTCAAAATGTTTACATGCCTAACCATTGCACACCACATGCCGTACGCACCGTGTTCCAGGAATCGTCTGATCGTATTAGCGCAAGGATTACGCATCAAAGAAAATGGCGTGTTAAGCTTTCAAAAATGTGATTTTTATGTTGATTGATATCGCCTTCTACGGGGCACGCTACGGTGGGCTGTGGCGCGTGTGAACACAAAACGTCGCGAGGGGCAAACAGTTCCACCGCTCCGGACACGTCAGGCGCGCTAATCTTACTTCGGTGAGAAATGTTTCAGCCGAAATAAACCGTGCCCGCGTTCGCTCTCGGTTGTTCTGGTAAAACTGGATAAGCAATAGGTAAGAAAAAACAGCTTGGCCCGTTTTAGCTTTCAAGTGGGACACCAGGTGGCACCTAACGTGAGGTGCGTAGGCGCGAACAGGTTATTCATGTATCGAATGTGAGGGAAGGGGGAGGTGGGCTTCACCTACGCATTTAATCAAATGCTGCTGACGTGCCTGTCATGGGTATGGTTTTGAAAGGCCCCTGGCTGTGGTTGTGGTTTTGAAATAGATTTCTTTTGATGAGGATGGATGGTGAAAGGCGTTTAGCTTACATATGATGTTTTTTGTGTGTTGTTGCTGGGGTTCTGGGGCTCAAGAAATGCTCGGGGGGATTTTGAGTGTTGTAAGTTTGTATGATGCATGTTTAATGCCAAAACAATTTGCGGATTAAGAGAGCGAGCTTTGGTTTGTGGATTGCTTTATACAAAAAAAAAAAAACAAATACAATTTAGAAAATATTTTACTGCATACTTTCAGGCGTTTATCTATCAGACGAATAAGTTTACTCTTGCGTATCATTAGGTACCTTCGCCATACACATGTTGACAACAAAATCATCTCAAAGAGACTTCAACTACTTATTACAAATACTTATTAGCGTATCCATAATCATAATATTGGTTTTATATGAAGGTTAGCGCTCTCCACAAACCCACATCATTCATGCGAATATCGCCCACACACTGGTGCTAAACGGAATAAATCGTACACGCTTAACTAGCTACCGTCGTATGACACCGAACCTAGCCCTCGCCTTCATACGTACACGCCAACGACACAAGAAACAGATTTGCCTGCCGGAACAGCTTACTCCGAAGAAATCGAGCAATACATCAATCTTTTATTTGGCTTTGATCGACAGCGATTTCCCGGTGCGAGATTTCCGCCGCTGTGTAATCGACTGCATGCACCGACACCGCGCGACGTCTCAAGCATCCGAAACATCCGGCGTATGTTACGGCGTACGGTGTTGAAAAAGAAAAAAAAAGTAGAGGAAAAAGTAGAAATTCCACTTCCTTTCTTGTGCACACGATACAAGTGCACACGCTGGAATGGAAAGCTCGAATGAATTTTACTCGTGTGGGTGTGGGAATGCTCCGTCATTATGGGGCTTTGGGTTCCAACGGGTGGGGGATTCACTGAAACCCAATGGTGGCGAGTATATCCGGCGAGATAGAGCAAACATGCCAAAGGTAGGATGAGAGCTGGCAACGCAGCGCTTGGAACGAGTTGCTACTTTCCTCTCATTGGCTGACACTGATAAATGTGTTGTACCTTTAAGTTAGTTGGTTATTTTTGTGCCGGCTTGGATTTGGGTGGCAACAGTTCTCACAGTAGTGTTGCTTAACTTTCTTTGCGGTTTGCGTTTTTTTTTATGGTTAGCGGTTTGCGAATCGTATCATTAAAACATACGCTCGCTAACGATGGTTTGGAAACAGTGTTAATAAAAAAAAGAACGTTGAGTGCAATCATTTGAACTTAAAACAAAACAAAAGAGAGAGAGAGAGAGAGAGAGAGAGAGAGAGAGAGAGAGAGAGAGGGAGATAAAAAGCGTAGAAAATAAACGAAGCAAAATAAGCACCATGTGTGGGCAGGAATGAAATACCGCCACAAGATAATGCATTCCGTACGACGCTGGTTGAGTGGGTGGATGGGGGAAAAAAGCTTTCCATTTAATCCGTACCGAGGCGAACCGAACGGCACACAAGGCACAGAACCTCATTACTTCGTCATTCGTCGTTACAATGCCCCGAAAATATGCACGTTTTCGCACTGTCAGCATTCCCAGCCCGCACCCACAGACACGTCGTGATGCATCCGATTCGTATCTTTAGAACGCATCTTCCATTAGCAAAATTGAACGTCTGATGGCGCTCACTCCGGTCCATCACAGTGACTCCGGCGAGCAGAGGAACAAAACCATCCCGACCGATACCACACTGATCTTATGACGGGTTGGGCTGGTTGGATTTTTCGTTAATTGAGAATAAATTCGTGGTGTCTTTTACTGTGCTCTGTAGTTGTATGTTTGTGTGTGTGTGAACAAGCGACGAGACGTGTGTGTAATTTGATTACGGTTTTCGAAGCGTTTAATTATTCAAAGTAAATGGTAGCCAACAGCCGCGTGGCGGGCAGGATGGAACGTGCCGGTGCCGAAACTAATGATAGCTGGGGCACGTGTGATGACTACGCGAGTGCTGCCCGATGTAACGTGAGTCGGTAATGGTGGTGAGTGTGCTGAATGGGGCTTGCATCGCTTATGAGTTGCTTTGCATGGGAACGATACGTGCATGGGAATGCAGGAATTGGCTGGAATGGAGTTTTTATCACGAGAAAAGCAAAGAAAACCCCACTTTATCCAGATAGAAGCAGTTGAAACAAAATGCAAATGTAAGTCATGCGTAAGATTTGAGCATTGTAGTTAGCTAAAAGTCAAATGAAACAATCGCAACAGGAAAACAAAATAAGGGGAGTTCATTTAAGAACATTAAACTTCAATTGTATTCGATCAAAGAGACTGTTTGCATAAAAATTGTGCTTTTTAATTTGAAACTATTTGTCAACTATTGAGCTTCAACTAAAAATCTTACCAGTTTCTAGATAGAAAGGATTGATGCATTGAATACTGAAAGTAAATAGAGAAAAAACGCAATAAATTATTAATGAAAATTCCACTTTTAAGATCCCCCAGAGAGTTGTTAGGACCTGGTTGACAAGCATGACGTGTTCATAAAATAGTAAACTTTATAATAGTGTACAGCAACCATTACTTCCGGCATCGGTGTCGTGTTTAACCATAGTTTAGGCCACATTACTGCTGGAAAGTGTAATTGAACACTGTAGCATGTAGCAGGTCAGTTGAGTATTTTGTTGCAAACGGGTTCTAGCCTTGAACTGTCCCTCGCGAAAGGAACCCCAGCATATAAGCCCATATGAGACGTAAATCTTCGTCCCGCAGTTCATCGTAAGTACCGCAGCGTTACTATACTGGCAGTCACACGCTGACGTTCATGTGCGCAGAGAGAGAGAGAGAGAGAGAGAGAGAGAGAGAGAGAGAGGGATATGGGGTCTAGGAAATGAATGTGAATTTTGCGATACCATGATAAAATCCAGCATAAAGCATTAGCCGCCGTTGTCGTCGTCGGCATCGCAGGCAGCCTGGGACCGGACTGTACCGATTACCGGCGGTCCGGCAGCATCGCTGACGCCCCCGAGGATCGATTTAAGCCGATTAGGGAGGGCTTTATTTTGTTACGTGCGGGTTCGATTCGCCCTTGCCGCAGCATGGTCCCAAGGGGGAGGAGGGGTTGGGGGAACTCGGTACGATTAATCGAACCGGGCGCACAGGATATGGTCGCGTCACGCGCGCGTGAGAAGCGCACCATCATGAGCCGACCTAAAGCTAAACCGGGAACTTGGGCTCACAGGCGCTCCACGCCGTGTGAAACCGTCACGAATGTGATGATGGAACTGTATCGCCGTGTTGTCAACCGAACGCGAATGTAAAAATGATTTGGGTTGTGTTATTGCAGGAGGCGTGCAGAACATCCCTGTAGCATGGGAGGAATGCTTGGTGTAGGAGATTTAGAGAATGGGATCGTAGTTGGTTTTATTTATGTATACGGTAGATTGTTCCGATGTAGTTGGGGTCGGTTTACATGGGGGCTTTTTACGCTCGAAGTGCGGTGGGCTGTAGGTTTGCAGTAGACTCGTGAAAAGCAACTCTGGTAAAGGAAATTTAAAGTTTTTTTTATCTGTTGACTGCGAATGTTTTCACCACAAGCTATTTGAAGTGGTAAATCCTTTTACACAAGTAGCGGATATAAGGAAAACCGATGCGTTTTTAATTTAAATGATTGATTTAAAAATAAAAATGCTTCTTCTAAAAAAATTCTCAGAAAAGGGGTAAAAATATATTTTAACACTTCTCCTCTCATCTCAATTTCTCTTTAACTCATTCTTTTGTTTATGTATACATTATGTTTTTCTCTCTGCTTTATCTCAGGTTTTTATTTAGTACATTTTATTATATACCCTACTCTATAAGTTTAGGTTTGGTTTGTTTATCGTTGCCTTATATTTTTCTGCAAAAATTGTATAATACAAACAATAAGTAAAAAAAATAAGACGTTTTGCGACTAAAGTGTTGCTCGTAAAATCGATATAATTGAATATAAACTAAACCTCAATCTTGATTTTCTGCACACATGCCACAAAGTGTATTTCACAAGCAATACATGGGAATCCTTTGTTTCATCAATATCGAGAAACAATGCAAAAACATATATAAAAAATTCAGATATTTCAAAACAAATTTTTGAAACGAATACTAAATCTCTCGCCTTGATACAATACATGCATTATTCATAGAATTGTTCAAATTGACAAGATTAGCGAGTTTATAGAAAAACTCAATATGAAATACCGCTATTGCTTTTTCCAATTTGAATTAGTTCGCTTGGTATAGTCTATAACAGAATAAGTTAGTGCATAGTATAGAAAAAGGAGTCAAATGAAAAGGTTTTTTATTTTTCCTTCATCAATATATTCTAGCTAATTTAAAAACAAGAATAGTGTCCACAATGCCAAGTGCAATAAAAATCAACAAAATATCGCGTTAAGGAAACTCCGGTATCGATGTAATTTACTAAATTTTAATAAGGGATTAAGTTACATCTAAGAAATAAATACAGATAAAGAATAAATGAATCACAAGAATGGAAAGTTAAATAAAAAATAATCTACTTCCAATTAACGCGTGAGTAAACGTGAAAAACTCATGTATTTATTTTCCATAATGATTGCCGGCAAAAAAGACTCCACCTGTTAGATTTACATCGATCAACACCGATCGTACGTTAACCCTCGCGTTCGCACTTTGTTTGCCCATGCACGAGCTCACAAGCTCCCAGCTCGCACCAGTCGCAATGAAACTTGAAACACACACACACACACATAATAATTCTTCGTAATATGTTGCGCAAATATTATGTTCACGCTCTCCCGCAGCGGCGCATCTCGACCGCGGTATCGCACAAAAACCCACCGCCGCTGGTTGCGGCTGGTTGACAAATTAAATGTAGATTAAACCGTACCGATTCTTTGCACTCTTTCCCTTCCCGCGTGAACGTGGGGAACGCCTGAAAGCGTGGGCTTGCTTTGCCGGGAAGGTGACGGCAAATTCCGGCTCGTTTAGATTGTTTAAAGAACCCGGGCGGAGTGTTAGAATGTACTCCGCACAGGCAGGCGCGCACCGCAAGCAGAGCACCGAAATTAAAAATGCTCTCACGCCGGCGGAAAAGTTATAATCGGCTATAATCCTTTATCCGGAAGCCATAATTTCTGGCAGCATCCGGTAGGTAGAAACCGTTCCCTTCGCAGCAAGCGAATCGTGTGTGGTCTTTCAGTTCAAATGAGCACTCCACTCCGGCACAGTGGGGTTTTGTAGGGGAGTAAAATTATGATAGAACCCGTTGGTGAGCAGGCTCGAGCGGGCTGGCTGGGTGCAAAAAGGAGTGTTTAATTTTGTACCCAAATGGCAAAAACACTGACGTCGACAACGACGACGACGTCGACGACATCAACAAACGATGAGTCGGCGCACGCAAAGTACGAGTGCATGATGCGCACAGTCTCGTGGAGAGCAGTGTATTGGTACAACCGTTGCATTCACTCGGTACTTTGTTACACCATGGCAGACAGGAGGTAAACTATTGAGGAAAATAATGGAAGGAAAAAACACACACTCAGATTCCTTCCAAACAGACTCCCGGCAGCGCATGGGAGCTTGCAGCAGTCTTTAGGCAGGAAAACGCCACGGCACAGAAAAGCGTTACTGGTGGAAATGTGGGAAATAGTGTAAACTACAAGGCGCAGCAGGAGTGGATAAGATCGGTACACGTAAATGGCAGACCGAGCTGGCAGGAAGTAATTGTGCATAAGTTTGTATGGCATCATATGCATGTGGCTTTTTGCATGGCCACGGGAATGGCTTGACTGTGCAAGGAGCTTTTCAGCACGCCCAAAAAAGACATGTTGAGTTTGGTGCAATGCAAGCTAGCGATGATTTTGGGAACCACCGGCCTGAAGGGCGAATAACAAACGATTCCATCTGTTTTCCGTTTCGCTTTGGGAGTGTGTAATCCACTGTACTGGAATGTTGAACCTAAAATGAAGGCAAAATGGTTTGTGGTGAGAGTGAAAGAGTAGTTTCAGCGTGCGGGAGAAGAATTAAGGATTGTTAATTTTAAAGGGAAAAAAAAACAGGTGGCAAGGCAAGGTTATTAACTTTTCAAGCTCATTACAATCAGAAGTTAAGTGAAATTATATGACTTCAATATTTAAGCGCGAAACAATGGCACAAACACACCTCAATTGATCGATCAACAGGTAAATTCAGTGATTGATCGTTAAACGTTGCCACCGTAAATTATAATCCGATTTCCAATTTCAGCCACGCTTTCCACCATGCTTTCTACTTTCACAACAGTCTACCGTTCGCCATAATATTCAATGCACGAAATGTGTCATCGATCGTGCTACAAAAAAAAAAAACGCAAATAAACCCTTCCGCCCAGGTTACACTGCTAACTACCAAACAACCGAAAGCAAAAAGAAAATTTCACTTCCAGCCGAAGAAAATCGACGCAAACAAAAACACACACAAGGTGGAGATGTGGATACAATAAAAAAAGAGCGCGAACAGAGAGCGCAAACAAACACGGTGGCATATTACCACCCGAGGGCGCTATTTGGCTCATTAATTAATTACGATTCCTTACATGGTTGCCGCGTCGGGGCGGGTTCGTACCATTTTTGGCACGGAGCAACGTGCGGCCTGTTGTTTTCTGTTCTTTTTTTTGGTTTGGCCTCTTTTGCTCAAGAATCGGGAAATTTGCTCCCGCATTTGTAGATTCTGCTCACGAACTGTTTCATCTTTTGTCTGTATGTATGTGTGCATGTGTAGGTGAAGGATTTGTCTTTCCCATGGCTTCGTGTTTGTTTGGCTCCCCCTTGTGGCACGCTACTTTAATCAGCCCTGTACAAATACTTGCACGTTCATTTAACGCTCAGCTATGTGCTGTTGGAATGGAATGTGCCTACAAGCTACAACCGCACGAGGCTGACGGAAGAGTGAAAGGCTGCCCGAGACCGAGCAAGCATCGGTGTTCTTTTTAATTCCTTCGCTTGCCTAGCGAACCGAGCTGTAGAGCATTGCCTCGGGCGTGCGAGTTATTGATAGCAGATCTATTTTCTTTCGGACAGTTTGGGCGCTTATGACGGAGTTGGGAAGGTGTAGGAGAAGGGATGAGATTAAAAATGATTCGCCAGCGCCAGAATCTCGGCTCCGACAACAGTTGTAAATGACAAGTAATTAATGTTTCGCTCGAAATGGCTTGCGTTTGAATGTGGTTGAAGGTTGATGAAAGTGTCTCTCATTGCTAATAAATTGTTTTTAATTGCTTCAATTTCAAAGCAGCATTTACAACCATAACACGCTTACAATTCAAGGAACCGGAAACAATTGGCTGGATTGATTGGTAGCTCAAATTGATCCCCATCAAAACGTGCCAATGGTAAGCGAAACACATCCACTGACGAGACTGAAGCTTAGATTTTATCAATATTTTAGATCGCCGCTTCCAGGTCGCTAACAAAGATTGAGTGTGCATGGTAACAATTGTACCATATTTCGCATCACCTTTTCATCCCTACGGTGTCAAAGCTATAACCCTCCATTATTGCGACATTTGCTTCCCCCGCTTTTTCAATAGGTCTTGAGCATGATTCCTTTTTTATTGATCCCAATTGTGCAAAGCAGGTTGTGGCTATTATTAGTACAAAAATGGGGCACGTGCCTGCTTCACTGCAAATGCTGCCCGCTACACCAATAATAATCGTAAAAATTTATTCACTCTTTTATTACTATGAATAGCTATTCTTTTCACTTTTACCTGAGAAGTATCAGCGGGAATGCAGAGAAGAAACACTTTAAGCACCAAATACACGTCGTGTTTGGAAATGAATTTTCTTTTCTAAAAAACTACAGCAAAACATTGAACTGAACAAAAAGGTACATCGTTTCGAAGCACTTCCATCCTTTAGTAGCTAATCATGACAACCTCTGCTTCCCATTGGCCTGAGTACTGATGACAAGCGACGGCAAATGAAACCTAATGTCCATTTAATTTGCAATTATAATCATTATTCATGGCACCTGCTCTTTAGTGAGCTGATTGGCCAATCATTGGCAGCATGTTGGTCGCTTCAATGACGGCATAGCTTGCAAAGCGCTTCTAATGTTGCATCCATGACACTGTTTCGTAGGAAAATTGTAGGCTGCAGGATGGTTGTTGGTCTTTCTCAATTGTACTTTGTGATCTGCAATAGGCAGTCATACCGGTCGAAAGTGTATAGATTTTGCGGTGGATGGATTCAAAGCATTTTGTAAGGGTTTTTTTCTTACACGTTTCGATAAATTTATGTTTCAATTTACTTCGTTCTAAACGATCATACTTCTTCATCGACCAGGCGCCTCCATCACACAAAAGGTTGATTTTATTCCGCTTATTTATTTTTCATACACAACCGACGGACCATCGTGGACCACCATTATGACCACCATTATGAAAATTACATCCCGGTACATCCCACACCACGATTACAACGCGATCTAAATCGGTAATAAATGCTGTCAAATATTGAATCGTTCAAAAGCATAACAATAATGGCACTTATTTGTATCCGAATCGGAAACCGGAAATGTTTCATAGGCTTTGCTCCATTTGCACAGTACTTTGGCTAGCACTGTCATCGTTCGGATCAATTCAGCTGCTTGAACAGGTAAACGCTGCTGATTATAGTTATTTACTTTTACACCTTACAGTTTAAGAACCAAAAAAAGAAAGCGTATACTTAATAAGTTTCGTGTGCCTTTTTTTCTCTCCTCTTCAGCATAAATCAACGATTAGTAAGGTGTAACCTTTATACTTCAGCGAACGGTGTTTAATTCATGCACAAATTGATCCGAATCACGCAACTAATCAATTATGTTTACTGCCTTTCATCGTGGCAGAAGTTTCGGAAGCAGTTTCGGATATTATTCCGATAGCGATGCATGCCGGAAAGCACGGGGCTGCATTAGAGGGTGATGATTCTTTCAACAGCTAGACCCGACCTGTAGGACCTGTAGGATGATTCCTTTTAAGGATCATTTAATCATGCCCTTTGAAGTAGATGAGATACTGATTAGAAAGTTTCCCGCTTGGGTTTTTGCGGCCAGAATCAGTAATGGAGCTCACTTGTGCAATCAAAAAATGATGTTTTTTCTTGCTTTATAGCTGTTCTAGTTGATGTTTCTTTTGGGAACAATTTTGACCGTAGCTTTGGACTCACAGAAGGGCGCTACTGTGTTTCCAAAAAATACAACGATGTAAATTTATGCCCTTACGCACTATTACCCATTCATAGCTGCTTGCATCTCGGTGAGATTGGACGTCTGCCTAAAACGATTCTAAACACCGTATCATAGTTTAAACGTCGTATCTAGTCCTCTTTTTTACAATATGCCGGTTGGTACGGGAGCTAGAAGGTTAAAGTTATGCTTCAATATCGAAACAACATAAGCGTATGATGGTTCAATGCGTTAGGTTGAAGTTATTCTAGTACGTAAAATGCTAATATCGCTATCCGGCAAGACTACCAGGACGCTGTGGGGACAGTGCACTGGTAATATATGCTGTGTTGTGTACTCTTCCGGCGGTCAGCCTGTGTTTGTGCTTTGCTGTCAGCAAAGCCAAGCGTCTAACTCACTTTGCATATCTTCGCCCAACCAGACAGCGTTAATTTAATCCGTCGTCACCACCTTTCCCACATTCGGGCTGGTATAAAGTTGCGCAGGGAAAGATGTATCGAAGCAATGCTGCACCCACTCCGTAAGCTAACATGGTTTATGTGTAAGTTTGTGAAACATTTGCAAGTGCCGTGGGCTCTGTTCTGGCGCTATTAGTTACCAATTGCAGGTAGATAAGAATTTCTGGGGAATATTTTATTAAATTTTGCTTGTTTTGTAAACAAATAGCAAATATCTACCACTGGAAGTTTATTTGTTGCATGGATACTTTTTTGCTGAAGCAAAAGCACGCCTCTGTCAGTGCTTTGTCCGGTCGCTGGCAAGACGGTACCATCCCTTACGACCACTAATTAAGCCGTGTCAACTGAGCTGAAAGTCAAACATGTCAATTTTGGTCAGTAATTAACTGGCCATCGAATGATCCGTTCCGTTGCTATGGGGAAGTTTCGGTGCTGGTAGATATTTTGGTGGAAAAGCTGTGTGCTGCAAGGTTCTAACAAAAGCAGGCCATTGAATGGAAGTTCTGGAAATCGATACAAAAGCTTTGCTGAATGTGTACGATACATCGAGTTTGCTAATGTTTAGTTCGTTACAAGAATTGTGTCTATAATTAATTATCAGTTTTTAAAAAAGTATGCCATTATTCACCCCGTTCTAGGAAACACATTCGCACCCACCTCCAACACAATAGCTATCCTTTTATCCTTTTACAAAAGCTTTAAAATGTGCGTTAATGATGCCTGCAGGCTGTGTACTGCGGATGCTTGAAAACTTCCTCAAAATGTACTCCTTTTTATCGAGTTTCACGAGCGAAGTTTCTCTCATCACTTTGTCTCCGGGTCGCAGCTCCGGCACTTACCACTCATTATTGCGGTGTGGGTAGCCGGCGGCATCATTCGGTTTCCCAGGAGTACAATCACGAACAGAAACTGCTGTTCAATAGGCACGTGATACGATGCAGATTGTTTAATCGATAAAGTAACGCAGCATCCGGAATGCTGCTTCTCGTTATTTTGTCGTTGTTTCTTTAGGTTGAACAAGCATCAAAGGAAATTATGTTCAAACTACACGTTAATGTTCATGCTGAAAATAAGCATTTCTACTACAGCTAAGGAATGTGTTTGAATATGTTTAACAATATGTATTGAACAATTACGTTGCGTCGGATGAATATTTACGATGAAATGAATGATTGCTTTCATCAAATCAGCTGTACTAGTGACCACGGTGAACCATATAGTGTTATTTTACAAAAGATTCTGCTGCTTCACACCAGTGTACCAAAATTGGTCGATGCACCATGCTGCTTATGCATTATGCTATGCTTCATTCCCACCTATTGCGTCCATAAGTTCATTCTGAGAACATTCCCATGAGCCATATGTGGATTAAATTCCATTCGTTGGGATACGCTGCACAAACACACACACACACACACTAATATACGGCTTTGATTCTGTGGAATTTTTGCCTGTCACATTCCGTGTGTCCTGCAGCGTGGTGGTCACCTTTCAGCATTCTTGCCGCAGCATCTAGCCGGGTGGCGGACTGTGCAAGCTTACCCAGGAGCAAGCAGCATACCACATGACCGGAGCGCAGCAAGCAGTGCCGTGTGACACTGGTCTTTTATGATTGATTTGGTATGCATAGCAAATAATACGCATCGGCACGGTGAAATGTTTAATTACGTTGATGGCTATTAGAGTCTAATAAATTGCACAAATCATGGCACAGTTCCTATGAAACCAATACCTCCTCACCGTGCAAAGTTTAAATCTATTTTCTCGGAAAACTATGCCACCAAGCAAACCATTCGGACGTGCTTTATTTTCACATTTCATTTACAAACAACTAACAGTGCTGATAACAGAACGCCAGCACCACTGACTGCCGTGCGGTACAGTGAACGGTAGCCCCATTCACGAGGCACAATAACGGCTACCCTTCAATCAAAGCTACGCGCTTTTTCCCATCATTCGCGCAATGGAGACTGTACGCTCGTTTGTTTCTATTTGCACGAGGTTGGTTGGAAGTCGTCCAATGGGCTAGCTCGGATTTCATGACCGCGGTGGAGCAGAACGTGGTAAACGCAACGCGCCGTAACGCTTCATTGGCGCAACGCATGCACAACGCGCCGGTTGGTGGCATGTGTCGAGTGGGCTTAGTAGGTTGGTCGGAGGAGCTGTATTATGCTGTATTACGGTGGTGCTTTGCGAGGATAAAAAATAACTACACAAACACATACGGGATGGTGAATTGTGATGATCAAACAAACCTTTAACATGTTTAAAGCATAATGGTGGACTTTATGTTTGTGCGCCGATAGCAAAGGGGAAACGTTTCAATAGAATTTTGTAAATCAGTTTTGAAGGTTTTGAAGGCAACAAAAAAGTAAAGTTTCAATGTGCATGTAAGTTTTGCTTGGTACTACAACAAAAATACTAAAACTCAAAACAATATTTTTTTTTTTTGTCCTTAACAGCGGCGTAGCTATACACTTCGGTATTCAAATGGTAAGTAATGCAGGCGCAAGGAAACCATATGGTCGGCCAAAAGTTTACCAGCAGTGCAAACCTCGTGCTCGTAAAGTAAATAAACACCGCCCCCTTCCCAGCCCCTCGTGCAGCGCATAATAGCAGCATTTCATTAGACTGCAAACGAACGATGCAATAAACAGGAACGCACAAACAATGGGAATGCGGAGGACGTTTTCCTATCTCTCCTTTCTGCAGTTCTGTGTGGCATGGGTGAGTGTATGTGTGTGTTTAGGAAGCGAAAGATCAGGAGTGAAAGTAAAGGGTGGGAAGGGAGATATAGAGCAGTAAACAGGGGAAATAAAAGTTTCATAAATTATGGTACGGTTGTTGCAGCGAGGGCGCACGATGTGCATAGGAGCGCCCATTCGCTCGAGATTCTTTTCAGCGGGGTAAATATACGATTTTCTTTTTTTCCGTGACAAACATCCTACTCACGTTTGAAGTAGTGTGGGGGTGCACACGCGTGTATGGAGCATTATGAATGTCTCGATTGCATAAATAAAGCTGAAACTATATTTGATTAGTTGTTCTATAAGGCTAATGAAATTTCTACTGATGAATTGGTATAGAAGAAGTTGGTTAGTACACTTTAAACAAAGATTGTTTGACGAACTATTCCTTACCTATTCTTTTACGCAGCTGCTCCTGTTTTGTACCATGCTTGTCATGGTATACCATATGTAAAAATTAAAAACTATTACCACGCGCGGCTACATGAGGTGAAACATACAGCGAAATGAACTATTTGACAGGTGAAATATCTGACAGGTACAGGGATGGGTGAGACATAACAGCCGCTTTCGAAATTCACTTAAAAATAATATTTTCTTATGCAGAACATTCCCTAATTGCAAGAAATTATATACTGTTGACTGAAAATTGACGAAATAGGGTAAGCGTACCAATTGTGGTTATAGCACCAATTATGGCTATACCGAACGCTATTTTCGTGCTAAAACAGTCTATTTGAATTTTAAAACTACGGAAAGATTTTTCATTTCAAATATGAACATTTTAACATATTTGTGCTTCATTAGTTCCGTACTGCTCACTTCCGTTTGTTAAATATCACCCTTTTAGATTATGTTACCATGATCTTTGGTATCTCTTACCAGTTTGCTAAGAGCAGCACTGCAGGATATTAGCAATTTTCAAGCATCTAACCATAATTTTATCTCAAAATCATCATGTTGGTGCAAATATATTAGTTATTTAACGCCTTCTTATCAGAATTAACATTATTTCATCGAAAATATGCCATTTTTCCGTAAGTTTATCATTGGTACAACTAACGTTTGGTGCACCAAATATAGCAGTATGCTATGGATGCTTTGTTGACAACTGTCGTTTTGGTCGTAGCGCGTAGTTTACAAGTGAACAAATCGGGGTTTCTCGTTGCTATTTTCACAATATAAAGTGTTATTTTGTGTTTTAAGCATCATTTATTTGTAAAGTGTTCGAATCAGTTATCAGTGGAATAATGAGAAGAATGTAATCGAATCAGTTTCACCAAAATAATGCAGTTTTGAAAGACTTTCATACAAAGAAAGTGAAATCTGAAGCCGCTCATGTCGCCATATTGCCAAATGCGCTATTGTTCTTCCCTGATCGATAGTTAGTGTTAGTCTTGACTGGAAGTATCTTGGCCAGAAGATAGTTGAACTATGGCTACGATTCTTCATTTGAACAAATTCCAACAGACCACCCTGATTGTCTGTGCTCCTCTTCGTATCGCGCCGAAACGGTAGCTGGCATCGGTGTAGCTTCTAGGTGATATGAAGGATTGTCATGTGACATAAAGTTTGTCCAAGTACGGTGTCATCAGAAAGATGTAAGAAAGTAAAATGTGTGAAGGATTAGCCTCATCAATTGTGCGATTAATTGAGCGTGGATGTCAATACAACCAGTGATAGAAAACGTATATTTTAAATTGTTAATTTTACGTATTTAATGGTGGTTGCATACTTACATTGGTGCAGTGAACTTCTTATTCCTTGATTTGAGTTTGAACAATATCACAAAGTAATTTTTTGTGTAAATATCCACGAGTTTTATCATACAGCCACAATTGGTACAGCTATGGCGAATTGCTAGGAACACTGTAGCCATAATTGGTACCTTAAGATGCAATTTATAATTGAATTTTTCAAGTATTTTGATAAACATTGACTGAAAATAAAAAAAAACAGTCTCATGTTCTACACATTGAAGGCTACAAGAAAACATAAAAACTTTTGACATTTTTCTCAGTATTTATTTTTACAGGGGTAAAATCGGTATCCTGATGACATATTATAGCCATAATTGGTACACTTACGATTTTGTGCACGTTATTTGTTTACATTGCACATCAGCTGGTTGCAGTGATGCTTTATCCGTCAGACATTTCGCCTGTCAATTAGTTCATTTCGCTGTATATTTCACCTCATGTAGCCGCTCGATTAAAAAGCACGCATCTTAAAGATGAATGCAAAGAAAATGCGCCACAGCTTGTTCAACTATCAAAGGAAAAAATATGCTTCGAAAGGAGAGCAGTGTGCAGAACACTTCAAAACAAACCAAAAAACAATTCTTATGATTAGGTGAATATGTAAACCCGATCCCTCTCTAACATTAATTAGAAACACTCAACGCAGCAACACTCTTATGTCGAAAGATCAAAACAATAATATACTCGGCTTGCTCACAGTTGAAACATCAATCAGATTGGTTTGTCCACCCTCTATCCCGATTCCCTGCTGATTAGCTTCATTTGCGACAGGAATGCCTTGAAGATCAAAGCAGTGGTTTTTTTCCACCGTTGTGTTGGTTATGTATTACCAGCAGAGTTGCACCACACATAAAATGGGCTGGAAAAAAGGGGGCAGCTTAATTGGTTTGGAAAGAAAATCAATCACACTTGTCAGTGACCAGTTTGTTCAAAGGGCAAAATAAGGCACAACACTTGACTGGGAGGTTTGTTTTAGGGGTGGATGTTATCCTGTTGCGGTTTGGCTTATACATGGTGAGAATGGTTGAATTTGAAGGCGTTCAAGGGGCGGCGCATACATAAATAAATACTGTCACTTGCAGCAATGCATTGTTGCAAAGTTCCAAAACGACCCTTTTACGAACCACTTCGGCAAAAAGCTCAATTGAATGGCACAGTAATTGGCATAGCTATCGGTCAAGGGGCGTACTAGCTCCGCTCCGCATCAAAACATTTACAACCCTTCCCCACTTTATGCATGCCTTTCGCTGCAAACCTTCCTTGCAGCTGACTCTCAATCAATCTTTAGCCAGTGCAATAAAAGAGCAACAGCACAATTGCACTACCCAGTACCCAGTTCCCAGGTCCGCACCGGGCACATTCAGGTCATTCAATCAATCGGTTTGATTTTCTCGATTGTTTACCGAGCTATTGGCGTACTGCAGCCGGGGACGGGATCGTAGCTGTAAAGTGTCCTTTACAGTCAACAGTCGTTTCTGTTCGTATTCGAAGCTAATTTCCAACCCGCAAACCGGCAAACTGGAGCCGGACGTTCATGAGTCCACTCCATGCCGGTCCACTCTGTGTGTGTTGAGATTTTTCGTTCTTCCCGATACGTTCGAACCATCATCTGTAATCCAATTTCCTTGCAACGAAGCTTTACACAACCGTTAAACGATGCTGTTTGCTAACGATTCTAGCACGGCAAATGCGGTTTGCGCGCCCGGGAAAGCAAAGCGCGATGAATTACTGTAGTGCTCGCTCGATGCTACTTAATTTCGTTTACCTGCCATTGTTGGCTGTTTGTTTTCGACTTGATTTGATGCATTTTTCCACCAAACGGGATGTTTAGGAGCTGCGAAACGACGCGAGTTTTCGAGTGAGTTTAATGTGGAATCAGGGTGGCTTGTAATAGTTCCTTTTGAAAGTGACCTTTTTATTGTTTTAAACGTTTTAAAATATTTCGTGAAGGGATAAATCATCTTATAGGTAATCTTACATATCTTTTATTTTCTTTCAAATGCAGCGAGCCACAATAAAACCCTCTTTCTATGAAATAGTGGCTTTATCTCGTTGCACCGGTTTATCGATATCGAAATTGTGTTTTATGCTTTTCTAATCCATGGCAGGGCTTCCGTTTTGCGAAATGGATTCCTTTCTTTCTTTCGCAAGAAAAAGTTATCTTTTGCCTCATTTTAGAAAGCCAACGTACAATACCTGATACAGACGCTTTTGTTCGGCAGGGGGACCCATTTGCTGGGCGGAGATGCTTTTTATTACCGACCAGTGCGGTACAGTGTAATTGATAAAAATGTTCCCGACGCTGCCTGAAGCTGTTGTTGGGGAAACATATCTATCCGGCTAAAGGTCTTACACGGCTGCAAAGTGGTGCAGCAAAATCGAACGAAATGGATAGGATTACAATTCGCGAAAAGGATTCTTTCCTGCGGGAAATTTCATTTCGCTAATTGGTTCGGGTAGATTACTCGGTTTTTGAAAACTTGCCCTACCTGCCTGATCAGTGCGCTGTGCGATTGAAAGTGAAGTATTGAGGGAATGAAATTCGATATTGAAAGAAAAGTGAAGCCACCGAAAAGGCAGAGGCTCGCAATGGAAGGTGAAAAAACTATTACACCACATTGTTAATAATATCCTTCACTTATTCAAGCCCCGAAATACAACGAAGAGTGTACTGCTTGTTAACAATGCGAAATTTAGCATGTAAAACTTGTGATGCAATTTATCCTCCCACTGGCTCATTAGTTGCAATCGAGCAGAGAGAAACAACACACAGGCAACGAAGATACGTAAAGAATAGCTAATAAAGGTAGAACAAAAGGACAGCGAGCTAGTAATCAGTCATTCGTGTAACTTTCCCATACTGGAGCGAACAAAAGGGGTGGGGTTTGCGTTGCGCCTGGCGTCCGATTCCAACCAACACAAACCGGGCCGTGCGGACAGGTGTGCACGGACGTTTCCAGTCCCACGCTTCGCTGCTGTTAACTCTACGGTGCAGTATTAGATTTCGTTCTGTTCTCTCCCTTTCTCTCTTTCTCTCCCTCCGTATTTTTCTGTTATTTTTGTGTGGTAATTTTTTCCAACTTTTACCGCCAACGGCGAGATGAATCGTATTGTTTGGCTTTTGAAGGTTATTTGCTTGTTAACTCAAACAACACCAGACAGGTTGTTGGGCTGAGCTGGGTTGTACGATTTTTCCCCGCTCACGAAGCCAAAACTACGCTGCTGCTGCTTTGCTGTGCAATCTATAGCAACTGTCCGAGCCAAAATGACCAGCCACACTGGTTAACTGTTTAACTGGACGGTGGATAGTCAGCGAAGCACAAAATGCATACACCAGCGAGGTAAAGCTGCTAGTGAGCTGGTACAGGTAAGAAACGAACGAGCGAACCACGGTTAAGATTAATTGTGGGTAGCATAATTGGCTCACACAGTGTCTCAAGTGAGGTCTGCTGTTGAGTTTAGCTGCAAGCTCTTTTTATGGGAGGCTATCAGAAAGGTTGCAAGATTAAACAGGGTTTTTTTTTATGTCACAGAGAATGATATTTGAAATATGATTGTATTTTACTATGTTTAACGAAGGGCAAACTCAGCGCAAAAGGAAAATGAGCTTCTGCACATACTTAGCACCATCAGGCATCGATAACGGTGGATGTGCTTGTGTTTGTGAAAGAAGCAACCTTGCCTGGTGCTAATAAGTATGTTAATGCTGTCGGCAATTTGAGAGGATTGTGCGAACATTTTCATCCCACATGTTGCTGCGTGGCTCGATAATGCGCTTATTGTAATTGCGTTCTACAATGCTGTTTGAATCATCTGCTACATGATATGAATATTTCAAAGCATTTTCTATCAAGATACAGAGCCATCACTACTGCCTTTATATGACTCTGCGAATGCATAAATAGAACTGCTAACGCAATAGCCAACCATAAACTTCCTTGGCAATTGAAACCCCTAAATAGTGATGCAAAATTTAGACTTTTTAAAATATGTAAGGTAAAGCGTCCTTTGATGCGTCCACAAGGATCAACTGGTTCAGATTCACTGACAGTCCTGCCCGTCTTGACGTGAGACGCAGCAGCATGGATAAGAAAAGTACAAAAACGCAACGAAAACATTAAGAGCGGTACGTTTGCTAAACAGCTTGCCAACGTTGCTGCCCTTTCGCACTCCCGCACGGCTGATAGCTACCGTAATTTACGACCATTCTCCTTTGTGTCTAAATTGTCTGAGCTTGTGTTGTGTATCTATTTCTAGCAGGCAAGGTACGTCCACGTCCGTTGAAGCCGCTTTCCTGGAAGTACGCTCCGGTTGCGACATTCATGGTCTCGGGAATCGTGCAGCCTTGTCCGCCGCCGCTGCTGCTGATGTCTAACCTAATAGTATGAAAGGAAAATGCAAGCATTGCACGATGCCGTCTTCTGTAGTGAGCGAAACAAGTCGAACAAAGTGAAGAGAAAAAGAGAGAGAGAGAGAGAGTAAGCGATTGGGGGAGTTTGCACATACACAAACACACACAAAAGGAAGAAAAGAAATCGGAATGACACGCAATCCTTATGCACAATCCGGAAAGCAACTGTCACTGTTTGCATAAATCATGCAATCATTCCAAGGTCTCTCCGGCTGTTTCCGGAAACACTCATATCCATTTCATCCCCGGGCCTGCACTCTTTACCTGCTGAGTGGTACCTAAAGTATTCGGTACCGTTACCTTACTGCCCGGCATGACGTTGACGATGCTTGGGATAGAATCGTATTAGCACACATTTTGTGTCGTGCCGTGCCTCTTATGGTGCGGTATACTATTCACCGGGCTTGAGTACTTTGTAACTGAGCTTGATGAAATATTTGTAAATTAGGTTTGTGGAACCGGTTACCTAACGTACACTCATGTACCTGTGCGAGTGCGTGCGATGTTTGGGCAATTTTACTAATAATATAAAAGCACAGGAAAACAAAGAGAATCGTTAATGGATAGATAGCTGAGTCCTGTAACAAATTTTATATATTTTTTTATTCAGTAGTAACAGTCCAAAAAGGGCGTATTGCTTAAAATTGTATAGATCTATTCCCATCAAAAACCCACATCAAAATCAGCAACGGGGTGCGTTCCATTCGCAATCTGCTTTAATTAAAAATAATAGACAGTTTTATTTTTCCATCGATTTTAATCCACACTGGCCGGTGATTGAAAATTCTACTGAAATGAAACCCAAATAATGGAACAAAGTTCTCCTCCCGCTGCACACGGAACGCATCTCGGGTTGCTGATTACACGCGTTCATTGAAATGGGATGATTAAACGGATGCTGAATAATTACCAGCCGTCCGTATGGTAGGACGTGATTAAAGGATGGGTGCAAATTCTGCCCAAAGCAAAGCTTTCACCGGGCAGAAACAACAAACCACATGTATGACGGTGATAACCGATGATGATTTAGTGCAAATGTGACTAATTAATTAACCGTTTGTGGTGTGATGAAAATGTCTATCAATTTATTTTAGGATTTGAATTGATATTAAACTTTTTGTTATTTAAAGCAAATGGAGTGGGCCTGTTTGTAAAAAAATGTTGTGTTAGGTTAAGCAGGTAAATGAAAAATAATTGTTTTTCTGCCCCAAGCTCTACTGGTACAAATGACCGGGCGTCTCCATTTACACATATTACTGATGTGTTAGTTGGTTTATGGTGGTAAAAGAAACAAGCAATTATAACTTTTTTTTTCAAATTTGCATCTTGGAACAAATACACACATTCCTATGGTATTAAAATTTATTATGCTACAGTCTGATAAATAATATGTCTATATTTCTACGAGCGACCAGGCACCTCCATTAGTAGTAAATTGCTACTAATAACGCTTTTAATCCAAATTAATCTTCTAATACTTACTCTATAAGCCTATTTATAAAGCAACCGTCAGCTTTCAAGTGTTGGAAATGATGTTTCTGTTTAATCGGTTACGGCCAGAGAGCTCAAATAAATGAAGCAATATTTATAAAGCTAAAAAAGGAGGCGCAGAGGATGCCACAAAGTAAAACATTATGCCACTTTTATTCGCCACTAGGCTTATCGATGAATACAAAAAAGGCAGAGGCTGCACCATGAATAATGTAAAGCATGTAATAGCCATATCAATGGTACTTCTGATGAGCATTATCGATAGCCGAGATGGCTCACAAGCCCCGACACAGTCTGTACGCTGGTGGCTACGGAGTGGTTACTTGAAGCTGATTATTCCGAACATTCATGTAACTGATGACACACACACACACACACACACACACACACACACACACATACGTACAAACAGAGAACACATACACGCATCGAGTAGATGGGAATTTAAAACGGCAGTTTTCTATCATACACATTGCTCGTCCTTGCCCCCCCCCCCGTTGACTGCTCACACACCAAGCTCTAAACCGTACGATGGAGTGTATCTTTCCGGATTTTCCGTTCACCAGCTTTCCCAGACTGTGTGTGTGTATTTGTGCACAAACTGTACGACCAGCTTGAACTGCGGCTAGACAGCCGTCGTCGTCGTCGTCTGTTCGCACTCGATTGCCACTTGTCACCATTGACACTCTTCAGCTTCGACATGTGCATCTTGAGCGCAGGAATAGGAGGGAGATCGGTTTGCAGCCGATTCAAAGCATCACACATACGAATGGGAAAGATGAATAGAGTGGCGGACGGTGTATGTAAATGAAATCAAAGTAAATACTATTATCCGATTACGGCCATGAGCACCGGGCGACAGTCCAATTTGGCCTCGAGCAGCCCAAGCGAACAGGGTATATTTTGTGTGTGTGTGTGCAAATCGCATCTCGTGTACACAAAAAGTGCAGCCCTCTAAACATGCTTACTTGATAATCCTGTCCCGTTCTACGCAACATGTACAACATGCCGTGTAAAAGACGAGATTGAATGTGAGCGGGTTCAACAACAAAAAAAGCACATTGAAGCAAAACACTCGAATGCACCTGTGCACACCGAAAAGTCCTGGTTGATGAATGGAAACAGAGGCGGCTTTGGAACCATCTGAATGCTAACGACCAGTGCGTAACATTTTGTCGTACGGTTGCCATGACGAGCATGTGCGCTTCAAAATGATGGAAAAATGGTAACACATTTGCTATGAATTGTTATAGAAAATGTATCCGAAAATAGTGACACAAATCTCGCTTGATCTTGGTGCAAAATTATCTCCCCCAAAAAGCGCCCTTTTGTCCATTTTTAAGCGAAATCTGGTCACAAAATATTGTTTTCCTTTTTTTGGCTGAAAGCACTTTGAAGCTTTTTGATTTCAATTTTTGGCTCCACTCATCCTTCAAGATAAGCACCTACACAGCATTCCCCGCAGTACTGTCGTGACAGGCCGGTCCATGCCTGCAAGAAAGAAAAAAAAATACCGGCCACAAAATTATGATCCAGAAGCTAGATTGCCCGGTGTACAATCTCACTCATAATTTAATGAAAACCAGCCTTGACAAGATGAACAACGGTTTTGGTTGTTTTCCTTTGCGCCACCGCCCCACCCCCCTCCCCGCCTCTGTTAGTTGTGGTTGATCTTTTATGATAATGAAGTTCCGTTTCACTTCGGTCCGCGGACACGGTGCGCCGTCGGTGCCTTGTGCCAGCTGACGAGCGTTCCTTTTTCCCGGGCGGGGGTTCCGTTTTGATGACAAAATATCGCACCGCACTCGCGCAAGCCTTCGCCAACATTGCAAAGGTAAAACAGTTCCGAAACTTGTCATCTTTCGCATAAATAAGGGAGTTTACTCCACCACATCTGGTGCAGTTATTTTTGGTAGGCAGGTGCACGGTGAGCTTCTCAAAGCCCACTCGTCTATGGTTCTGTTCTGCCTTGCTTCTTAAAATGATGTAAATTTTTCGCCCTCGGTTAAAGTTTGCTTCCGGTATAGATTTTGTGTGGGTCAGCTATTTTTTTTAGAGTTGTAGCTTTGCTGTGTAGATACACTTATAGGTACACACACTCACACTGCTGCTTAATTCAGGTGCAACTATTTACGAAACATACTCACCACAGCACGGTTAGGTCATCGTTTTATTGCTCAACGACAAAAAAAAAAAAAAAAGAAAGTTTGCTCAACTTTCCACGAAATCATCAAAGCAATGGAAATGGAGAGCAAAGCTTTCGCTAACTATATCGTTTCCATTTTAATAGATTATTTTTTAGCAGCGTGAGGATGGGGAGAGGGAAAACTTCAACCTTCAGCGTGTATCAGGTGTCAAAGTAATGGCACGATGGCAGATGGCAAGGAGGGAAGGGCAAAATAGAGGACAGCACAGGTTTTTACATAAAAGCTGTGCGCCGGTGGCACTTTTTTTTTTGCTGAAGAGGATGTTCGGGGAAAGATTAATATTGCCAGTCCAATTTGTAACGCAAGAAGCATGATTGTCAGCCGATAGTGAATAGTACGGGTGGTCGAGATGGGGATAGAAGTGTGGATTATATTTTTCAATTTGCAGCGCTGCGCTACACCATTACACAGCGGCACAGGGAATTTGATGCAGAACAGGAAGAGAGAGGACTTGCGGGTAGTTGCAAGGGTGGCATGAATTTTTCATCGAATTTATGCGCTGCAGCGCCACATTGAAGCGGATGGTTTCATTTGAATTTTAAACAACTGGAGGATTTGTGAGTGTTGTGATTGAAATCATTCATAGTATCCTTACCGGTCTTTGCTATCTAATAGAACGTTTTAATGATACGTTTTTCTCTACTTATAGCAGCGATTGTAGATGCCCTGTGAGTGATATGAACTGCAGAGCAACGAAGAAACATTGATTTTGGCGTTCCAGTTGGTTTGGAAAGCAATTTAGCGGTTGATACCGAAGACGGTGGTGGCCCTGTTGTTTGATCTTGCGTGCTGCGTGATTGACTTACCTCTTAGGCTAGCGTCGAATATTGTGCTGGTCTATCATTTTATGGTTGCAAAATATTGCCCCAGCCAGGACAAGCAAATGAAGCAGTGAAGTAAGGTAAAAGCGAGTCAGCACACCATCGCCTATCTCCATCTTTCTCTCGCTCGTCTCGCTCCATCTCAACTCTCCCTGTGGGCATTAAATTACAAAACAAGCGGACGATCATGATTATTTCCTCGCTTGCCCGGGCTAGAAAAACCGCTCTATCATCTGCGCTGCACACAGTGGAGTGAAATTATGCAAATTCCCTTCCACATTAACAATAAAGTCATTTACTTTCAATTGCGAAGGCGCACGGTGGACCGGGAGGAGGTATAAAATCAACAAAGCAAGCGAGCCAGCGTTGCACAGTGTGGTTCGCATCGTATGCCTTCAATGTTTTTCGGCTGAGCCTGTCCCCCCAATTTCGGGTCCGGTGGGCTGGGAGAAGCATAGCCGATCTAGGACGGGGACCGTTGGGAAATGTGTTTGCTGCCTGGGTGTGCTGTGGTGCTTGTGGTCGTAGATGCGATCTTGTGAAATTTGAGGTTATAAAGTCTAGGGGCACAAGGTAATGATTGAGCTTGATGGGATGGGACGCTCGGCTTGGAATGGAGACGTTGGCTCTGCTTCTGTGGGATCAATTTTTTCGTCTAACGATTGCTTTACGTTGCAAAAGCTTGGTGCAGGTACTCAGGAAGAGAACTTCAAACAAAAAAAATGAAATAAGGGAAACAATTGTTACCGTACAATGAAACCATCGAGGCTTTTAAGGAGCATACGACGGCATATTAACAGAATAATATAATATTATATTAATAATAAATATGCTTTTGATTGTCATAATTCGTACGAGTGTCATGCATTACACAAGAAAAAACATGCTTTACACGATCACATGTGTACCGTTTTGCAATTTTTGCATAAACAACACAAACAACAATTGAAACAACATGGCGTACACGCTGTTTGTCATCTCCCCAAAGGATAACCCCCTAATCGATTTAAAGTGAGGACGTTTACATACAGAAAAAAAAGAAAGATCGAAAACGTAAGCTTACCTTGCACAGGGTCAGGATCGGCTTCCAGCCCGTAATCCTTCCTGTGTCAAGGGCTGTCGCTACAGCTCCTTGGGGCCAATCGAATCCCCAAAATCGAAAAAAAGGCGGACCACTTCGGGGGTACAACCAAACCCGAAAACAAACATCAGCATCATTTTGATAGCGTTATGGTAAATTGTGCTAGTGGAGGCGTTTTATACCATTTTTTTTTTTGGTATGTTTCGCTTACACTCTCTCGTGCCCTTTCCAAACCACGTTACACGCTTGTCAATGGTAATGATTAATGGGCTCGAGTTGGCAATGTTTAACAGATGTGAACAGATAAATGGGACAGTGGGGAAGGGTTTTGGGCGAAAGAACAAGAAACAAACAGAACAGAGCAAACAATAAATTTCCTTTTTTGGGTGCACCTTTTTTGTTGTTGTTGCTGTTGCTCTTGGGTGATGTAACATGAAACATCAACCCGCTCTCTCCCCCCGGCGGAGCGTAGTGATTTCGATGGATTTTGGATATGTGCAGTGAATGCCCCCAGGGAGGGGGGGGGGGTGGTGATCGAATTAGAAATTTATACATAAAACACAGAATAAAAGCGTTACAATCTGGTGTAGAATTTCTACTGCTGCTAGGTGTGTTTGATGTGCAAAATTTCTTTTGTTTGATGTGAAATGAATATGAAGATAACTATCGCTTTTTGTTGTTCTCATCTGTAAGCTTCAATTTTAATAGGCTTATTGAACTTCCCGGTACATGCAATCGAAGCCCTGTGAGCTGCAGGTCTGTTTTTTTTTATTCCATGTAAAACAGCTTTGTGCAAAGATCGACCAGGTATAAAATTGATTCTGACCGCATTGTACCGTATAATGAAGCCTTCAGGACATTGTTCCTGCAGCATGGGAGCTTTTTTCCCTCGTGCTAAGCCTAATGATATTGTTTTGAGGGCTGCTCCCCGCCACATACTAATAAAAACATAAATACGTTAATGATCACGAATGTGGGCAATGGGAGCGGAGCTGTTTCATCTCGCAAGCAATATTGTTGCTGGAAATTGGACTGCTTACGGCGCTATTTTCCTACTCCATTTTGTGGGCATTGAGTATTTTCTTGGCTTATACAAAATGTAAAAAGAAAACAGTGTCTGTTGGCCATCACACAGCTTACGCTCGCGGGAAGATTACACGTTGGCAAAATATAATTGCCAATCAAGGCAGTCTCGCGGTGACTGAAACTTCCCAGCGGATGGGAGGAAAAAAGAAAAACAAAACGATCCTCCTAGAAAATTGGCCTTTCCTGCGAAAGGCCCGTCATCAAACTGATGTGAAGGAAGTTTGTCGGTTACGATTGTGGATTGTTTTGGGCAGATTTTTAGCTACGAGCTGCCCTATTTCCGCCCCCTTCCTGCAATCGAGGGAATTGATTTAATGACATTCTTAGCTGCCTGATTATTTTCATTTTGGCTAGAACCATCCAGTTTTGGTTTGGTTGATTGTGTGCCCTTGACGGCTGGGGAAAAGACGTAATGTCGCAGAAGCTTTTGATACGAAAAGTTAGATTGTGTAATAAACATCGTGAATTGTGTGCCAATGTCTGTATTGGATGCGTGTTTTTATGCGTTTTTATGCCGCAGCATTTGGCTATGATGTGTGTGTGTGAAAGCCGCTTCTGGTTGATTTCTCCAAGGAGTCAATAAAAAGGACCGTTTTATTTTGGAGCTTTCTTGTGCAGTGTTTCCTGTGATTAGTGTGCGGGACGGCTACAGCGAACAACTACATGCCAGACGCATTCAACGTTTGCCTAGTTATATTCCATTTGCCTGTTTTGTGTGTCAAATTTGAGTGTCATTTGTAGAAAAATTGTTTTTTTTCTTCTTCTGTCATCAAACCAACACATTATACGAGTAAATGAACTTGTAAATGAGAACAAACAGGGCAGTTGAAGTAACAGCAGCAATCAAGCGTATTTTCGGCGATGGCGCTGATAATCGACTGTCACACCGGGGGTTTTCATTTCAGAACACTGGCATTCCCAATCAGATTAAACCGTCCGTAATGAGAAATGAGAAGGGAAGCTAATGGGATGCAAAATCAAATTCGGTTTTACACTGTGTGGCAGCCGAGTGGCCGAGGGTTAGAAATGTGGGATTCGTCAAGCGATTTTCCTTTCCGATTGTTAAATGATGCGGACAAATAATTGCTGATACTTTTGATTGAATTTTTAAAAACGTTCAAGTCATTTATGTTTTTGATCGGAAAACAGTGATAATGCTTGTTATTGATTTCCAATTAGCTACAGCATTTGGGGCTGGATCTGAAAAAAAAACAAAAACGCCACAAAATGTATACGTTATGCAGACTTTTACGAGTCAAACACTTCACAATGTAAAATTAACTCCGTAACTATATTTTTGCACAAACCGGCCCAAATTAAACAGTCACAAAATGAGCCAAAAACTGGAAGCCGAAGCGTTGAAGGCGCAACCGGTGCAACCGTGGCCGTTGCAAAATTACAAAACTTATTCAATTAGTTGCTAATGAGCAATGTTCGGAAATGGTTGGTGTCGAAAATTTTCAATCGATTTGCTGCTATTGCGGTGGGCAGAGAGAGGAGGTCCGAGAAGCGGTTGATCAAAAGCTGCTGCCCCGTTTCAATGTCATGCACACGCCGCGGCTGCAGCCGAAATTAAAGTAAAAGGGGATACGAATTAAATTACAAATTGATATTGCAAAGTAGTTCATCGCCTGCACAATGGTCTGCAGTATCGGGCAGTGCACTTCGTAGGCACTGCACGGGGGTCAGACAGGGAGGGTATAGTGCTAACGGAAGCCCAAAAGTTTTGGCTACGATTTTGCTATCGATCGATTCTCCCCCCATGCTGGAAGGGGTTTTTAATAAGTGATTTTTTAACCGAAAATTGCAATTCAATGGAAATCATTTAAGGGTACAGTTATGCTTGTAAATTCTGTGAAAAAAACACTTTAAATAAAACTGTTGCTGTGTCATAAAATTAATCAAATATGTCTTTTCTAAAGCTTCCGATTTAAGGGTGCAATAAAAAGCTCTACAAGATAGGCACCTTTGGCTCTTAATTTAGTTTCAATTGTTTAATAAAATATATCAAAACATGCACCACCTCCTCCAGCTGCTTAACGCACAGGTATTCGCTCTTACCGCCTCTTTGCCAGTTTGAGTGCAACCGGATTAGCCCACAATCTGCATAACCTTGCTGACTGCATTCTAAACCCCCATTTCTATTGCTGCTACCTGCTTGTGCTGTGGTGTGAATTTTCCAACAAGCTGTCCTTTCTTCAAGGCATAGTTTTCGCCCTTCCCCCCCCGGGGGGCTGCTTCCCTCTTCCTGCACCGCCCCAAACGGCAACCGAAGAACAAGTTTTAATCGACTCCCTGGCAACCGGGTGGCAACCAGCACGAACGGTGGACGGTGGCTGCAAATATTGCGATTCGATAGAGAATGTGCTCAACGAAACATAAGGAGAACAACGCTGATGCACCAGCGCTCCTTCTTTGCCTAGAGCGTGGTGCTGCCTCTTCAGTGGCAATAAAATAGAATCCCAATTGATATGCTCCACATTTCGAAGCTCCCTTTTTGCCTCCACGGACCGTTCTGCTCTCTCTCTCTCTCTCTGTGAAGCGGCACTGTGATTTGGCTCGAGGAGTAATCGCCTCCGTTCGAGAGGGCACAGTTTTGCAGAAATATGTGAACCCTCCCCTGTGCGTTACTCTCTGTTCCGGCTGGCAAACGAGGCACTGCCATCGTTTATTTCAATTTAATCGGGGCTGCACATATTCTCATCTGCGTCTGTTTTGAGGTCCATCCTTGCGTGGAGATGGCTGGAAGGGCGGGAAGCACACATCGCCTTTGACGTTGCAGCTTATAGTGACCCGGTTGCCGCGAACCGCCGGTAAATGCAGGTGAACCACTCCGACGACTCGTCTGCTGAGGGTGCTTTGGGGCGAGGCAGCTTAGCGCACGTACGCGTACAAATCGAGGAAACACACAGCGTAGCGTGGGAAAAGTAACCTTAATAATGATCCTGTTGGTTGAACGGATTTGCAAATTATGTCACCTTTCAGAACGGGAGGGAGATTTGTGTAACGCGACGGTCGTCCGTCGGGGTGCTTTAAGCTGCCATTCATTTGCAAAACTCCCCTCCCCCTCTGGAACGTTAGCCCGGGTAAAGTTTCGCACCGCAACGACCGGAAGCTGTTGGGACGGTGTCGATCGTGGGAAGGAAAGTGTATAACAATTCAAACACAGTTTCAACCCACAGAAAGAGCAGAGCGATAAGTGTGGAAGGGAGGAAATTTTTGTAACAACTTGTTTTGATAAAAATCCCCTCGTTTTCTTTTACTCGCGCCAATCTCTCTACTGCTAACAAGCGTCTGTTTACTGCTGCTTGTCACGGTTATCCGTATCACTTACTTATCGTCACTTTGCAGGTGGTAGATTTCTTCTTTTTTTTTGTCGTTGCAAGTTGTACCGTGTCTTTCTCCTTCATCTCAACCCTTTCGCAACACGCCAGCAACTTTGAGCGAAAGTCTCTCCATCGTTTTAAAACTCCTTGTGTTGAAGTTGTTTCCCCGTTTTGCGTAACGCACCGGAAGTGCCAACGGGTTTGCCACAGCTAGCCACAGCACTCGCTAGCTTAAACGGAGCCAAAGTTTTGGCTGTAAATTATTACCTCTGGTCTGAGTGTTTTTTGTGTCTGTGTGTGTGTGTGTTTGTTGGTTTGCTCTTCCTATTTTGTATCGCTGCTGAATGATGACGCTTCCTTCAGCGGAATGGGTTTATGCAAATCCACAAATTAGTAATGTATACCAGGTAGGAAGGAAAGGGGCTTCAGGTTTTTATAATTAATGCAAATCAAAAGCAGAGTGACTTTGGTGCAATCCGTACGGGTGGGCAGAACCGCTGCAGGCAGACCGGGTGGGGCGAGCGAACCGTGCGATAATCATCTTGGTGGACTGGCGGCAGGAGTGTAATGGATCAGACACGGTACAAGTGTCTATCTAATACTTTATTTAAATTATTTTCACACTTTTACTCCTGCTGCCGTTGCTTTATTAATGCAGTAAAGTAGCGATGGTGAGGGAACAGAACCAGACGGTGGTTTTGGAGGTTGTAAGTGGGTTTAAATTTATAAAGTGAATGTTATTTTCATGTAATGCTTAAAGACATGATTAGTTATTTGAAGTATTAAATGTTCTGTTATCTAATGCCAACTTTGCCATGTATTTTGGACAGCGAACAATGGACACCGAAAATAAGTTGAAGAAAATAAAGGTGAAAATGAAAGTAGCCAAAAGAACAAAGAGAAAAGGATAGAGAACGATGCAAAAGACGAAAAGAAAAAAAAGACAGAAAACAAATAAAACAATTAACAATAACAACTAAATTAATCAGAATAAGACTAACACACAAACAAAAGAAAGGAAAAAGTTTTAATAAAAAAGAGGAAAAAGAATGCAAAAGATGAAGAAAAGGATACGAAAATTATTAACAACACAGTAGAAACACGAAATATTCTATTACTTGGTTTAATAGCCAAAAATGATCTAACCAAAGCAGTAAAAAACACACAAAAACACATGTACACCCAATTTATAGCTTCAAATTAGTATTTTATGCTCAAAAAACAATTAGCGCTGTGGCTGATCATTTAACTCCACCTTCTTCCCCCGCTTCTGCAATCATTAAAATCGGCTTTATGACACTGCCAAACTCCCCCCCCCCCCGCGACCGCGTGCACCATGCGCAAAAAGTTATTGCAAATAGGCTTAACGGGCTGTAGCATAAATAAGCGCACAGTTTTGTAATGAACCCGGGCACAATCAAACGATATGTTGAATTTAATTACATTGATCTTTAGGGTAGGCGGCAAAATGGGTCAGTCGAACCTCCCCCCCCCCTCCCACTCCCTCCGAAAAAGGGTCGATCGTTCTTCTTCCTATTTGCAGAGAAGGCATGAGGAGAGAATGAGTAAATCGACGATAGCGAAAGAGCGAGAAGGGATTTAACCAACAGCAGAGTTGTGATAAATCACACCCCCCCCACCCCTCCGGTAGCGTAGCGTCCTTTTCCCACGCCTCACCAAACACGGGCGCGCTTCACTTCATTCATGAGCGATTCCGAATGGCTTTCGATTCTCGTTTGTTGTTTGTGTTATCAGATTCGGTTTTTCGGGGGGCACAATTCCAATGCTGGTGATGGCTTTACTATTTCGATTTCTGCAGCAGTAGCAGCAGCAGCAGTAGCCGCATCACCACCATCACCGCATAGTTCTGACACGAAGAGAGAGAAAGGGATACGAGATATCCCGCATATTTTGGACCTCCCTCAGTACACAGCCACAGTTGATTGCAGCATTCGATGGATGAAGTTTTCGATGGCGAAGGATGCGTGCGCGTTTTCCACTCCTACCACCATCATCATCATCATCATCAGCATCATCGGCGGTGATGGTGTTGGTCGTGCTCGTGCGGTTTGTGGCATGCAAAGGGGGTGAAATTTTGGGCGTGAAAATGTAATGGGCCATTTGATCGCTTGCGGCACACTGGCGAAAAACGCCGCATCCCAGCCACCGGCGGGCAATTCCGGCACTGACACGGTAAAGGATGGCACCCGGAAAAGGCAAATAAAGCAAACACTCGGATCGTTGAGGCCACAGACACACACATAAACACACACGTACACAAAACAAATAGCACCGCCGAGCTCGGCCCAACGTGTCCGGTTAATGTTTGTATTTCGTGTGCATTTGCCCAACGAAATGCCGGGTTTTTTGTGCCCCGTGTCTTCAGCAATCATTCCAGGGCCGTGGCGTGGCGGTGGCCAAACACGGTGCACGGTTTGATTATTTTTAATTTCTTCTTCACTATGTTCCGTCCATTGGTACGTTCGATTTCGCACCGGGTTCGCTCTGTCTCTGTGTGTGTGTGTGTAAACTATTTATTTTCCAATTACGTTGTCAACCTCGCGGCGGGCGTAAGGCGTAATCACGCTCGGGCGGGTTTATTGGCGAAATGAGGTCTTGATGCACCAACATCGGGGATATGGATACGGCGATTCAAATGGCAAATTTAATGGAAAACCGTCCACCAGTATATTATCCGTGCGGGTGTGATATGGGTGAGTGTGTGTGTCCTTCAGTGATAGTTATTATTCAATTGCGATACGATAAAAGTGTGAGCAATCATGGATGGGTGGGGATTTATTTTTGATGACCAACCCGCTAGCGCTTTCGTCATCTGATGCTGGGTGCAGTTCGATTAACGCTTATGCAATACTAAATGGAAAATTTGCAAAATGCTGAAAACCCATAAATGTTTCTGTCATTTCAAATGATACTCTCAAAAAAATAAACCAATTCTTGAGGAACCACTTAGCTGCAATAAAAAAAACACAGAACCAGCCGGAAAAGGCAAATGAACCCCACAAGAGTTCAGGAATAAATAATTAGTTCCGTCTAGCCGGGACGCTTTGGCTCCAACACGAACACTACGGTTAATTACATTTCAGAGTTCTTAAGCTTCTGGCCTTTTTATCCTTCGCCTCGAAACGGGTTGTGAGCAAAACAAGAACCAACAAAAATACAACATCATCGCAAGAAATCCGGTTTTCCTCTCCAAAGTCAAGAGCTTGGTTACGGTTGCCAAGGTAGCCTGCTACTACGCTGGAGGTACAGTTGGAGCAGAGTTGAATTCTGTGTCGCGCAACATGACGCTGTTCTCGTGAAGATGGAGAAGTGAAACATTTTTGGGCGCACATGCGCCCTCGGTTCCATGGAGGGGAACAATGAAGGACGAAGTTTCACACGAAAGAGAGTGTGTGCAGAGATTTTACGCTTTTAAGATAGCTAATAAAGCACAGATATGAGGTTTGAAGGGCGCTTACAGTGCAGAAACCGGCAAAGGTGTTTTGGAAATGATTCTGCAGTTGATTGGTTGGTCGTTTGCAGCAGCATAAGCTATTATTGCATCGTGTAATAAGGAGGATCTTAGTATTTCCTTTCAGTTGGCAATATAATGGTACTCAATTGAATATAAAAATGTCTAATTATGATCCTACACATTACACTTCATCAAACACTCACAATTGATTCTTCTTGAACCGGTTCCACCTGCCACGAGATGTTCAAGACAGTTCCCTCGCAGCTTGTCAACACCTTCCCCACGCGAACGAGAACTGCGAGAGAAAGAGCGAGCGACGAATCGAACTCCCAAACGGACGGAGAGAGGCCCAAACAAACCGGCTGAGAGACTCCCCCACTCGCTGGTCGGAGTTAGTTCAGTCGGCATGGTCGGCACGGTGTTTTTAGAACATCCATCCTCGCGCCAGGACGCATCAGTTCCAAGTTGTACTTGGTCGGGATTAGCCGCGCTTGTTCCGAGAGCGAAACATTGTCCCGTCGAGTGTCAGTTTCAAGTCGTGTAGTCCCCAGTGCGTACCCAGTGTACCATTCACAGCGTGAAAGTCAGCGCGAGTGTGCCGTCTGAGTAAGCTGTCAATAGCGCTCCACGCCAGCCTTAAACGGATACGTACGTAGAGAAAGTGTGTGTCTGTGTGTGTGTGTGTGTATCTAAGCTAGAATACGTCCGTGTCGTGCGATACACGCTGTCGCCTTTCCGTGGGACTGACGTCCATCAAACGCTGCGTGCTGCGTGCATGCAAACGGGTGAACGATTCGTCGGATATCCGGCCACAGGGCCACCGGACAGTGGCGCCGTTATCGGACGTACCCGATCAGCGGGCCTGTCACCGGACGTCACAGGCCACCTCTGCTTGGTGCACCTGCACCGGGACTAAGTGATAATACCCTTTATACCTTTCGCTATAAAAATGACATCACGTGGACTGGCCGAGACTGCTGAGTGATTTACCGATAGCAATAAATCCAACCGGAAAGGGGATCGACACACAACAGGCAACGGGGCATTTGTGGCCGTGTTGGTGTGTGTGTGTGCGGCCGTGTCTTTTTTATTTCTTTAACGGTGTCCAAACGGTAAAAACACGGTGACCGGTCCGATCCGAGGGGAACGATTGTGTGCGTAAGGATTAGCGTAAAAATTACTTCTGGCGACACCGAACACGGGTTGTACATCGCGGCTCTAGGGAGAGAGGCAGGGAGGGAGGGAAGGTGTGTTGGGAGTGTTTCTGACACGGTCGGAAGGATTAGTCGCGTCAGCAGTGGCACTAGCCCGGACACGTCTGGCCGTGCTGGCCGAGACACTGGCTCGTGTCTTACTGTGTCGTGGGAGACGTTTTAATTAAGATTAACAAGAATTGTGTAAGCGGCCACATTCCGTCACGAAGCACGGGCGTGCCACCGGCGTGATGGAATGCATTTTGGGTGGCAGCAAAAAAGGAACAGGAACAAGGAGAAGTTTGTTTCGTTGCTGGTGGGAAATGTAATTGTTTTTGTATCGTTGGTGAAAGCAGCAAAGAAAAAAAGGTAGCAAGCAAACGAAGACTATTTGTACGGCAGGGAATGTTGAGATTAATTTTGAGCAAAAATAAACTAAAACGAGGTTAATTATAAATAAGAAACAAAAAAAAAAACTTTAAACAAATATTTGCACACCCTGTTTGACACTAATTGTGTACCAGCTCTTCGGCACAAACGTTAATAGGCATTTAATTAATTGTTTTTGTCAGCCTCCCTTCCAACGCCGGACTGAATGTAATGAAGTGTTTTCGGTTGCTTCATAGCAAATCCCCTTGCACAAGGGGTACCCCTGTAGTGGTGGGGAGCCAGAAGCTAGTTTAATACCACCGGCCTTGCAATCCCTTTTTTATTGTGTTCCTTTGCGAGAGCGCAAAAAAAGAAAAGAAAAAAACCAAAAAAATACACTCGAACATTAATTCTTTAACGGTGCAAATTAAGCGAAACGCGCAAGAGGAATCACCACGGATACGGAATCGGCTTGTAATTAGGTTTTTCTAGGGGGATGGGGAGGTGCACCGAAGCACCGACAATGAGTCATGGGGAGAAAAAGCTAACGATTACAACCAAAAAGAAAAAAAAGCAAAGCAGAGGGAAAATATACCGGTGTGGTAAAGGAAAAGTTGTAAAACGGTCCACACCAAACACCGGCGTCCACTTTCATCTTCGCGCCGTGAATGGTGGAAAATAAAACATCGTTAGACATTTTCCCAAACCTCCCAATTCTCGTGCTGGTGTTTCCTGCCTGTGTATGTAGGGTTTTCTGCTGTCGTATTCGTTTTCTCATAAACGCCTCCAAGTGTGGTAGTGGGAAATAGAAGAAGTGGAAGTAAAAAAAAGGGAGAAACACCCGCACAGAGTAAATCGGGCGGGAAAGGAGCGAAACTGAAACTGAAATAAAATCATCCCACATTTAATGGCCATCGGTTGGTGCTGACCTACCGCGGCGAAGATGGATGGCCTCCAGGCCCTGTAGTGAATCTGAGTGGTTTTCGCAACATAATAAATAAGCGTGGGGCAGTACAATAAAAAAAAAAACGCTGAGAAGGAAAAAGCAGAGAGAGAGAGAGCGACCAAACGGAAGGAAAAGCAACTTAAAATGCACGCACAAACACAGAGACAGCACACAGCACACACCAAAAAAAAGGCCTCCATCCCCCGAAAACGATCAACGATGTGAAGTGGCAAATGAAAGATAGGAAAGAGTCGTCCAACAAACACACACACACACAAAAGAACACAGAAAACAAACGAACCCTCCTAGCCTAGTGTTTGGACCAACACCGTGCCTCGGGGAGGGGAACAGTCGGAACAGCGGCTAAAAGGGGGTCTTTACGGGGTGAAAGTCCTAAAAAAAGATTGAAATCAATTAGCAAGTATTTTTCGGCCAATTTTATGCTTTCGCAACAGTCCCGTGGCCCGTTCATGTCGGTCAGCGTGGTGCTTGGCCCTCTCTCTCTCGCTCTCACTCTGTCTCCCGCTCTGTTGCAGGCCAGCGTTGTGCTTCCCGAGTTTTTTCCGCGTGCACGTTTCGCGCGCGCAAAATTAAGTTCCACGGAAAAATGAACCGTTTCACGCTCACGTGCTGGTTGGCACAAACGGACTCACACACAAAAACGTGGGCCAATTTTTATATTTTGTTTATACACTCGCGCTTCCCCACCCAAGTGGGATTGTGGAGTGCTGGAAGGTGGGGTCAGCGGGTGGGAGATAAATTGTGTATTTTATTGCGTCGGTTCACGAGACGGAACCGCCCGTCGTTTCCCTATTTTTTGTTGTTGGATTGCTCTCGTGCAAATAATAACAAACGTGCCTGTGAGTGCGTCGGTGGCTCAGCGCTAATCGCAATTATGGCAGTTTGGTGGGGGGAGAGAGAGAGAATGAAAGCGGGATGGTCACAGCGGGTGCGAGATTTTGCGGTGTAGAAGAAAGTACTGTATCGACGAATTTTTCATCCCGGTCAGCTGGCAAATTGGTGCGGGTGGTTGGAGGATTTTGCAAACATAATGCAATAAAACACTTTTCACTCCCTTACCTCCCATTTTCACAACGGACGCTCGCTTGCCTGCCTGCTGGCCATGCTGAACCGAACACCTGATAAAAGGGCTGGACGGGCTTTTAAGTTCACTGTGGCGCTGGTGTGCCTCTCATCCGTTTTTTTTTTTGTTGTATGTTTTTCCCATCTTTATTAACGATTGTTTTATGTACCAACCTTCCTATTTTTTTTTTGCTTTTTTCCGTCACTCACCGGTCAAACCCGATGCCGTCAAATTGAGTGCAAAATAATTAGATTTCCACGATCGGTAATAATTTCCATCCAGTGATGGACTGCGTTATTTGCAGGCAGCGTGCGTTTGATTTCGATTTAGAAGTTTTGATTTAGAAGTTGCTGATGCTTACCTCAAAACTGTTACAAGCATTAATCACATCAACATTTAAAACATTCATAACCAACTCGTAAGCGAATGGTCTAAAAACAATGAGTATTTTACCGTGGGAAAGAAAATAATGATAACGACATAACCAATCTCTTCGCTTAATGTTATTGAAAATACGGCTACAACCGGTCTCGTGGTTCATTCCGTTCTGCCCAAGCTCCCGAGGGGCTCGGAGGGAAAAGCTCCAATCCACTGTAAAATAATAGACGATGCAGAGAGTAGGCGGTGGAGATAAGTGTAAAGCAGTTGCCCTTGTCGAGTCGGTGCCCCACGACAAGTGATTTTGTGTGTGTGTTGTATGTGTGTTTGTCGGTGTGGTGTGTGCTGCTTACGGAAAATAAAACGAATATCTGCGGATGGGTCACAGTACCAGTCAGTGCAGTAGTAGTCGTCCTGCGTTCGCCGGTACCGGTATACGGAACACGCTGGTTCGGGAAAGGGCGCGCGAACGGTGGGGACGGTTTGCGAAAACGGAATAGTAATTAAATTTTCTCTGCCACAGCAGTGCTCTTGCTGCGTCGGTACGGGCTGAGCTTCTTGAGCAGTGTTAGTGGGTGTATGAGTGTGTGTGTGTATGTGTGTGTAAGTTAGTGTGTTTGTGCTCCGTCCAGAGAGGACCCTTGGCCGGTCAACCCCGGTGCAAGAGCAGTCGAAAAGACGATCCCACCGTGTTGCGGGCACCGGACTCCATCCAGCCCTTGTGTGCGAGCTTGTTCGAGCGAGCGTAACCGATTCTAGAGCAAACAAGGTACCGTATCTAATATTTTACGTACACTCCTTATGTTGTGTTTTGGGGGGTAACATTCACACACACCGATACACACCCGAACCCGAGCACCGTCTCTGTTATGAGCTCGTATGAGCTGCGATCTTATTTTGGGTGTTTTTTGTGTGTGTTTTTTGTTACATATATTGTGTATGAAGTAGAGAGACATGATGCCTTCAAAAAAGGCAAGCCTTAAGCTTTGATTGCAATACACACACACACATGCTAGCGCGCTGAAAAGGCAACGATACAGCAGACCATGTTTTATAGGTCATTGTCGTTACGGAAAGCGGTCTATCATCCCCCAAAAACCGGGGGAAAGAACATGAAGCACGTACATGGAGCTAGTAATTATTTTGCTTCTGCTTTTATCTGGCCTGCCGAACCGTTGGTCAGTCCCGAAGCGACGACGGCTGTATTCAATGGAATTAATTTTGTGCTTATTTGTTTTCAAACCGGGTATTGAGCGCACCATAGAGCCGCCACCACGCTGATCCACACAGGCCCACTTGCGGCAAGGGATAGGAAATCAATTCATGTTGCTTCAAAGGGAGCGCCAATGTAAATACGCAACCAGGCTGTATTGTAGTTTTTGGTCGATGTAAAAACAGCCCCATAAAACCGGGTTCCATGTGTGTGTGTGTGAGTGTGTGCGTGTGCCTACTTTTTTCTACGCAAAGTTGGATACGCAAGCTTAACGAAATTAAATTCTAGGTCCCAGGTCTGTAAAAACAGAGACATCATCGTTTCTGCGTCAGCGTCGTCCGGTAGTGTTTGAGGCTTTTTTCATCTTTTCCGGTGTCCGGTACTTCTGTGTACTGTGGGAGAATTTAATTTCTGGTAGGGAGGGCAGGATGTGCCTTTGAAAATATTGACTTTGATTGGCGGACACAATGGGGTGCGTTGGCAATAAGTCGGTCTGCAAACCGGTCGACCCGTGTATTGGGTGAGGTTGGTAAGTGAAAGCAGACTAAGAGCATCATGTGGAATGTGTTACCATTTTTAAAATGGAACCATGATGACCTTTATTTTCACTTTGTCCAAAACGCACTTTTGAAGATGTATTATGATCGTTTGTAGAGATAATCTTTTTGAGGATTCTATCTGGAAATGGGTTCAAAGCAAGATCTATAGGACCGTTTGGGTTGGTCTTTTTGATAAAAACCTGAGACCCACCATTGTAATAGATCAAGATGAATATTGAAATTCTGTTGGTGTAATTGGTGGTACAATATGTCCATTTCGACCAACGATTTAATGATAATGACATCATGTGTTTAAGATTCTTAGAATATATTGGTAGCTTGAATGTCTGATTGCTTGGAATACTTCAGAGTCTAAAACAGCTTAACACTTTGAATATCTTAGGCTCTACGATCACTCTCAGAACCAATCCTACGAAGACTTTGTCCACAATTTGTCCGTGATGGGTTTACGCATCGAACGGACATAGCCTGGCATATGAAGGATTGAATATTCAAACTAAGTCTCCAATCAAGTCACAGATTGCTAAATCCACAGGTGGTTAGTAGTAACGAGGGTAATTACGGCAAATGAAGAAGATCATCATCGCTTCGGAATCGGACTATCGGAATAACTACTAAGCATTGCTATATCGGCACGGTAGATACATTTGTTGTGTTAAGTTTCAATATTGTAATGCTTCTTAATAACTTGTGCTCTGTCAAAGCCAACAAAGATTGGCCAGATGACCTGAAATATAAAATTTTAAAGATTATTCGTCGCAAAGAAGGTTTATTACTATCTTCATTCCAATGATTTTCGCCAAGAAATTACCCACGGCCACAAAGGGTTTTCATTCAAGATTTCTATTTTTCAATCCTCTTGCACAATAATACGTTTATTTAGTTGTCTGGGATAAAACGGCTAATAAGCTCAGACATCAAGCCATCAAACGTGTGCGTGTGTGTTCTTCTGCTTGGCCGTGCACAAATCTCACCTCCATTCAATACAAATTAGAATCGCTCCTGCCAAAATAATGCACACCGCCAGCTGTGTATTAGTTTGCCACCAGCTTTGCCAACACACTCGCATAACATACGTCATTGGCGGGCGGATAGTGCTCTAATCCCATTTTACGCCACTCTGGATGATACACCGTGCTCTGTTTCGGCTTTATAACATAACCACCAACACAACACCACACGAGTGTGTGCGTGTGTGTGTATGCAGGCGATCACACCAAAGCGCTCCAATTGCTTGAAGGTTGAAGTATTTAAGTGCTTCCCTTCGGTGCACTCCGCCGCCATGGTGCAGAGCAGAGGTGAATGTTTTGGAAGCGAATCGTTAAATGGTTTTACGTCCGGAATAAGGGGGGGTGGGGAGGCTAGGTGTTTCTAGCACAACCCACCCAGTTCGCTTGGGAAGGTGCAAATTCCGGCGTGTGAAAAGAACGGAAACGAGCTTCTCACCTCACGGAGGGCTGACTCGAAGTGGCCCGGCGGATGCAAACCGTACCTGCAGGAGAAAGAGATTGAAAGAGTACGCTGGAGGGGTTTCGGGATGGGGGTTGAAAAGGTCGGTATCCCCGATTGCTGCCCGATCCCGCCTGGCAGCCGCTGGCAGATAACACAAAAGCCATTATGGATCCTTCCCGCTGTACACCGTACACTAATGGGATACGCGAAACGCTGCCTACTACGGACTTGCCGTACTCCGATACCGAAATGCACCGGTGGGGAGGGTTTTTGGGTTGGCCCCCGTGTTTCGGTGTGAGTGATTGAGTGCAACATACGCGCGGGCAGGTTCGTACATCGTGCCAGCGAAACTTTCCCTGAAACACTGGTCCATGTATCCGTGTGTGTGAATGGGTGTGTAGAGAGGGCTCATGAAGTTTTATTGCCACCGGGCCATCATGCAACGAGGGCTTGTCCAGATCGCAACGTGCGAGAAAGGAGGGCCGGGCAGTGATTTAACGATAGTTCTATTTGTTTTTAATTTATCACATGCATTTTACTGGCCTGTGGGCTGTGCTTCGGGGCGCCGTAGGTAGGCGTACAGGCGACAACGGGATGAAGATTGAGTGTGTCCGCTGTGCTGTGCATCACTTCTCGGCTTCTGGGGCGGGTGGTTGTTGGTCGCAGGCAGCAAACAAAAGAAAAAAACGGGCTTTATCGGTGTCTTAGCTTCGACCCGATGGAGCCCAATTGAGTGCACTAAGTAAAATCATTAGCATTTTGATTGAAATTAGTAATGCGTGTTTAATCCCCTTCCACGAACATCCATCTTCTGCGTCTATTTCGAGGTGCGAAGGGCAGAAAACGGGCAGGTGTCGAGAGTTTTATGAGCAATTTAGCGTTGAAGAAGATTAATATGTGAGACGTTTATCTAAATGATGCAGAGTAGGATGTGTCGATCGTGTTCCTATGAAAATATTTTTAGTAGCTAGCTGTTTTAAAGTAAACCCTTTTGAAGAAGACAGTAATTTCTATACAGTTATTCTACAACAATATTTGCTTTAAAGAAATAAGCAATTTAAATAAAGAATGAAAAACACTGCAATGTCTACAAAGTCATACAAAAAATGACTCAATAGAAAAGAACTTCAGAACACTTTTCATGATTGAAGCTCAGCTTAACTCTTCGATGAACCGTCGATAAGACAAATACGCCAAATTGCGTAGTAGCTGAACAGACCCGTCCCCCAACAAATGTAACATTTTTTCAAAACATATGCACCACTCACTCAAATCTTTCGCTTGCTGCACGATATCAAATGGAAAGCAATCAAAGACGTATTTCAGTTCGCGATTCTCCCTAGGGATTTTCCTCCTGGAACTCTCCCGGGCCAGAGTGCAAACCAGCCACCGTGAAAATCCCAAAAACCGTACATCATTCTTACACCCAAGCCCGGAACCCATCCAACCAGCTCAATCGATTGCACTTTCTGCACGAGCTGCCGGATCTGCGGCTTGGCTTCTTGCTTCATTTGCCTCGGGAGCCATCTGGGCCAGCTCCTTGGCAGCAGGCCGCGAATCCTTTACACACGTCTTAAGCATGTGGTTTTTTTTTCGCCGGTGCGGCTGGCTGTGCCGAAGGGGGCGTTGGAGTGTTGAAAAGAAATTCCGCTTCCTGCGCGTAATGTGTAGCAGCACTGTAGCCGGAAGAAGAGGGAGTTTTCCAGCGGACCTCCAAAGCCGTGCCAAAGCTGCAAACGGCATTGCTGCAGCCGATGCCCACTACTTCACCAGGGTGCGTTAGCTGTCTTGCTGTGGAATTACTGGCAGCGAGAGAGAGAGAGAGAGTGCCTTGAGGTTGTTGCAAACTACAAATGGACAAAGGAAGCGAGCGGTTCTACCTCATTGGCTGACACTGATAAATGTTGTACCTTAAGTTGTTGGTTATTTTGCTCGGGTTGGTGGTGTTTGAAGCTTCTCGAAGTATCAGTACAAGCCGATACGAGCGGCCAGACACGGGCAGTCGAAGGATGGAATCAAGTCCAGGGCGGCTTTGTGCTTTGGTGGAAGTTCGCCTTACGGTTTTTATGGCCGTGCCGTTACGTTCGTGCATATGTCTATACGATGTTTTACGTTCTGCCGTTCCGGTTGCTCGAACACATACGGTACGGAATCGACTCGAAGTCGACTGCCAACACAAACACACACACACGAACACACGTGTTTGCCTGTGTCGGATTGGTTGGCAAATAAGCGTAAAGGTTATTGGAAAATTGAAGGTGCGATAATGTCTCAGATTTTCAGTTCCGTCTCTATTTCAGGGTGGCCCGGTGTGTTGATAGGGCCTGGAGTGGACTGGAGCTGAGGCTGTCAGCTACGGTAACCTACATTCTTCATTGCGGTTCGGTGCTTAAGGGAAGCTTTGAAGCGAAGAATCTTATGCTCCGGAAGGCATTTGTAACTCGAACGCTCGGTGGAAATAAAATACTGCCCCGAACAAATCGTAGTTGCGCACCGGAGTGGATAAAGTTCAACCGGGACCGGTCAAAGGCAGCAAGCTTGAACCCAACGAAATACGTGTGTTCCTTTGGCCTTATGGCCAACACTTGAGTGGGTAATCGATCGGTGCAGTGTGCTTGCAATATGATAAATTTATTATTTGGATAACATTTTATCGTAGCGAAACGCTAAACCAATATTTAAAACACTAACAACACTTACCGAGCTGCTTCATAGTTTCATTGTGCGCACTATTTAACTCTGCCGCATACCGGTACAGTGATAGATAATTCACAACTGGACGCAAACTGCACACGCTGCATGTTTCCATTACAGCGTCAGCAGAACGCCCATCACCATTCAGCAGCAGCACGTTGTAAAACATTAAAATCAACATTTTTGTTGACCACACTGTGATGGTACCCGGTGCCCGGTGGAACTCGTAGAGCGAAGCGAAAGTGGAGCAAGAAAACGCTCCTGCAACCGACCGGGGTCATTCCGAGTGCTGGTACATTTTACATGATTTGTTTGCTAGTATTTACCAGTGTAAACATGATGACCGTGTGTGTGTTTCTAGGAGGTGAGTTTTGGTAAATCGCATGGTTTGCAAAATGCATACAACCCGGCTCGTTGCAATGAAAACGGCATGTCGTTCACGCGGTGTAGCTCGGTTTTTTTTTGTATGATGTACCGCCGCGGCATACCTGTCAGCGAATGTGTGTCTGTGCGAATGCACCCGATTGCCCGGCGGGGAACTCTAACTCCTGCACTACGATCCACGTCCGAATGTAGAGCTATTTTAGTGGTAAAAAAAGAAAAGAGTCTTTAAACGCGTCGTATAGAGAGATTGCATCGGGATGATGTTTACATTGGTGTGTGATGAATTTGAGCTGGTTGGATACAACATGTTTCGGAAGCAAATCATTACAAGAGCGCATGTGAGTTTTGATGTTTTATGTGTATGTTTTCTCTTTTTTCCATGTGTTGGCGTGTTTTACACAGGATTTTGTTATCACCAGAGTTCTTACAGGGTTTTATGTCTAGATCAACATACTAATAAGTACTACTACTACTAGTAAGTACTATTTATAATTCATAAAATGTCGCGTGCTATAGATCTTTTAAGTACTCATTGCTATTTATAACTTTATTTGTGTATTTCTTTATCATAATTTCTCACTTGTCAGAGACATATAGGATGGGATTTTTGTTTTTTCCTAATAGTTTTTAAATGCTTTCCATATGATTCGCTCTAAGATCTACGTTCTGTTGATTGTGAATAGAACGATGCCAAAAATTCGTTGAAAATATTCAAAAATATGCAGGAATCGATCAGACATTCGTGAGAGTCTTTTCAATGACTGATGTACAATCAAAACACCATCAGAAGCTCTGCAGTAAAAGCGAAATATTCTTGAGGTTTTAACTCAAATTCTACCAACATACTAACCATGTTATGATGTAAATGTATTTCATGGGTTTGAGATTCAGTGATCTCTACAAATTATCTGCAAGTTTTCTTGTTCTGAGTGTGCTCCTTCTGATGGTGTTGTTTTCCAATCTGTATTTTTTTTCCAATAGCTAGAAACATATAGGGAAAGGTAGGTAAAGACGGACACTGCGGGTAAGATGGACACTTTTCATAAATACATCAAAATGGTAATTTTTGAAAAAAATCTACAATGCAGCATCCTAACTTAATGTTAAACAACACATTTGAGAAAATGTTTGGCGTAATATATGCAAAATTGGTTAAATCCACGAACAAAATAATTTTTCAATCACGTGCACCCTTGTGGATCTAATTTGACTGCTTATTTGACTACCGATCTTAAGCTCTACAACTTGTATTGTTCATATTTCCGGAAGTTTTGTTTCATGAATGGGTTGTCGTGATCATTAATGAAAAAAAAAAAACTGGCGAAAGAACGAGAGTGAAAGCAATACAAAATATTGTTTTCTGGTGCTTTGAACATCCTGATACCATAGTGGGAAAGACGAACACTTATGCTATTACTTGCTGAACGCTGATGAGGCGCTTCACGAGATCCAATATCTTGTCACGACTTGGACAACTTTAAGCAATAAAAGGATGAGGCATTGATACGACATCGTTCAGGAATAGATGAGAAATTCTATGGGATTACAAATATCAAATGTTGAATTTTGACATGGTGGAAAATGGCTTTAACTATTAACAAGTCCCTGAAAAATTACTGGGGTCGTGGACTTTTCGCGGAGTAATTTCCTAAAAAGAAGTTCCAGACTGTTGGGCTATATTTCAATAATGCTTTAGATGCTGCATTGTACGATATATTAGAAGCGGTGCTTACAATTTCTAAAACCACGGCTGAATGAATCGTCGTTGCAATAGGTAAAGTATTGGTTTATAAACGTACCAGGACGTGGAAAGCGATAGAATTTATTAAAATACTGTAAAACTCATCACTTTCCAACGTTTTCTACAGGCCATCTTACCCTTCATGGTGTCCATCTTTCCCATATCAGGTGTCCGTCTTACCCAAACATTTCAAAACCGCACGAAAAAAATCATTTTTTTCATTCATGAAAAAAACGCACAAATCGATGGAAACTTAAAAATTTCAACACATTTTCTGATAAAACATGAATGTAAGATAACATATGCACATTTTCATGGTCGTTGCACTTGATGATGTTTTTTTTTCTTTTTTTATATAGAGATGTACATAACGCAGAGATGTACATAACATGCCCGTCATGGGTTCAGGCCCCAAATGGACCGTGCCTCCCATACGTAGGACTGACTATCCTGCTATGGGGGGATCAATAAGTCACTGAAAGCCAAGCCCACAAGTAGTGGAACAGGCAGGCCTTGACCGACAACGGTTGTTGAGCCAAAAGAAGAAGAAGATGTACATAAGTAAATATTTTAGATTAGAGAAAAATGATTGTTTTTGTCAGTGATGTTTGTGAACTGGTCGCAGGTCTTATATTTTCACATTAAAATGGTAATTTTAAGAACAATTACTCTTAATTTTAATTTAAGAAATTAAGATTTGGACGCATGACCTACGGTGCATCAATTTGACTAGCTGCCAAAAAACCAAGCGACTTTCGACGATCCTTTGACTGGAAAAGCAAAAACGCGATTTCAAGCTATCTACAATAAAAAAATCACAAAAATCATGATACGACAATTTCCCGGAATTTTCTTTTCAAAATAATTTTGTCAAAAAAGCCCCTTTTAACCCTGTTGCAACCCTGTTGACGCCGTAAGCTGAAGACGAAGAAAAAAAAAAGAAACCCATGCATTTCCTTTTCCCCTTAGCTCTCCCTTCATTCCCGTTTTCCCCTTTTGTTGCATGCCGTGCGTTATCACAGCGGTGCGCGTGACTAAAGCGCGTTCCGTACGGGTTATGCCCCATTTCATGCCATAATTTTGTTAACAAGGTATTTTACCGGATACGTTGAATATTTTTGCTTCTTTCGTTCTTTTCATCGCATCGTTTGCATTCTCGGGGTTGCCGTTTTTTTTTGTGTTTTCGGTAGAAAAATGGGGTGCCAGCCCCATCCTATTTATTCCCAGCGCGCAGCGCCAAAAGTCCTTTTAATGTTATTGATTTTTTGTTGTCGCTCTCCTATGGTTTGGTGGGTGTTGTTGCTTATTTCGCTGTTCGTTCCGGGAAGCACTTTTGTTTGATCCCCTTTTTTTTGGATGGCGTTGTTAGGGGGTGACCCAGAAGCCCATACGTCTACTTCATTCGAGGCATGTGAAAAGACTGCCGTCGCTTAGTCTCCTAATCGCCCGAACGACATTTACATTCAATTGGCTCTATTTTTCGAACGGAAAAAGGTACACATACACACACACCATGATGCACTATCCTTCCTAAAGGGTTACAATAAGCTAGCATGTTTTTTGTTAGCGATGTATGTGGAAGAACAAAAAATGTGAAAAGTACTGTTGCTTTTACCATTTTTTGCTGCTGTTGTCGGTCCTTCCTTTAGCTCTTTTACGCCATAATCACACCGGGGCCGTTACACCGGTACTGTTGTTCTACCGTAAGCACAACACAAAAAGCCGTACACACGACATGTCGATTATCCTTGTCGATGGCTGGCAGGCTGGCGGGGCTGGTTTGGCGTACGTGAGCCCCAGCTTACAGGACATGAACCACTCTACGGCGGGCAAACAACACCACAACGCTCCGTACCCGGGGTCCAAACCCTTGTTTGCCGCGTTGAGTAGACGGCCCGAACGTAGTAGTACGCCACTGCGTCGGGGTGGTTCCCCTTTTATGGGGCTGGGACGCAGTAACGAACCCCGTTTCGAAACGAGAGGAAGAAAATGTATGCTTTTAGCATTAAGAGGCAGCGTGAGGTCACATGGTAACATGCACTTTAAATCAATTTTTCGATAAAAGATAAAGGTATTGTAATTGATTTCAAACGACGGACCCCGGACCCGTTCGTTAGGGTGGGCTCAGAAACACACGGAACGGCACGGCAGTATGTAGTACGCCCGTTTCCTTGTCGTGTTGACGCGACCGGCCGGCGAAAGTGACTTTTAAAGTGTGATGATTTATACTCTTCAATCATGCCTGCCTGCGCGGCCCCGGTCGTTAGGACGGCTGATGATGCTTGCATGCAAATGTGTGTGCTTTCGGTGGGAGCGAATGGCAATTTGCCGAAGGGAAGAGGGTAATGATGGTCGTGTCGATCGGCAGTCAACGAAGACGTTTACCTTTTGACGCATTACCATTGGATAAGTTCCACACATACATGTTTGACTTGGAAAGAAAATTTATTTTCATGAACTATAATGTGCAAAGTGTTAATTTTATTAAAAGATGATGCGCGCTCCACATTTCATCCGTCGTCGATGTGGGAGTGGTTTGATCAATTGATTTGCAAGAGTGTGTCAATAAAGAAAAAAGGTCACAACAATTCCAGCGTATCCAAAAACGGATGACATATATCATAAAAAAGGGAAGAAAGCGAGTAAGGGCCTTTGTTGTGATTTATAATGTGGCGCAGCATGAAAAGTAAATCCAAATTTCATCACACCGAAAATCAATTCCATTGAAGTGAAAAAACCTTTCCCACCGTATCTCGCACGGTAAGATTACAAGGGTGGTGCTGGCTACCTACCTACCAGCATCACAACCCGCTCGGGTTGTCGCACGCTCAGCACTTCGTCCCAGCGTGACTGCGTCCATCAATTGATGGACCCCTCGATCGCACAAGGCGCAGTCGCCCGGCTTAGCGGCTTCTTTCCTCCGCATGGTTTTTTTTTCTGTTGTTGCTCCAAAATATTCGCGAGTAAATCCAATCAAATTTACATGATAAAAGGCGGATGTTTGCGCCGCGCTATTGAGCCGTAAAGTTTTGGCCCGAAAGGAAAATTCGTCACCCAACGGCAGCGGCGCAGCGTTATTGAGTGAAGCCTCGCTCTTTGGGCCGGACGAGATTCAGCGATTTTTCACGCCACATTCCATGACCCCTAAATCGATGCGTGGAGTGTGGGTGGTGGTAGGAAAAAAAACCCCCTGAAAAACGCTGTAGTACACAGCTTTGCTTTGAATATTTTTATCGAACAATTCGATATGATCCGGGCGCATCATCCTGTTCGGGGTTTGCGCCCGTTTGGGTGGTAGAAGGTTTTCCAAAATAATCAAAGCATCGTTGGGCTGGGGTTTTTTTTTTTCGCGCGCCAAAGGCAGCACCAAATTATTCGCATACCGAATCGGGGAAACCTCCCCCCTTACTCTGTTTTTTTTTTCGTTCGCTTGAGTGCCACCGCCGCTTAGACATGGTGAGTATGAATTCGTGTTGGCGTAACCCTCGCGACATGGTGCCCTTGTTCGCTTCCCGTTCACGCGCAGCAAGAACCTTTTCCGAACAGAACCAATATTGATTGAAATAGATTGCCCTGATATTACTTTGTGAGGGAGGTGAATGGTTGAGGGAGGGGGGGGGGTGAAAATGGTGAACATCTTTCGGCTGGAGTAGAGTGTAATGAGCGCTTGTCTTTGATGTTGACTAATTTTTAATCAAAGTGTAGCGCGAATTGGGTGCTTCGTTTTGCGTTCGATGCATCGGTTGCAAACTAATTTGTGCACGGTTTGATTGTTTTTAGTCCGTGCACAAGGAGGGAATGGTTGGGATAAGCTGATGGTATCGTACATAATGCAAGGATTTTTTAATAAATTTGATCTGGAATTCGGATAAATAATTTGATTAGCTACATTGTTTATGGTGGATTGTTAGCAAATCGTAATTTTTTCGTCTATGTTTTGTTTAAATAACATTACATTATCATCTTATTTTTTGATTAGAACTACACTTCTCTGAAAACAGAGTTTGAACGATGGGGTAAGAAGTTAGCCTCGTGGCGCCGTTGCATGCGTTCGGTGCTTTGCGTACAACGGGAGTTGCGTTCGAATCCTGTTTGAGACTTCGTTTATGTTTAAAAGTTTATTTCTGTGCAGTCAATCTTTGACACATTTCAATCATTGCAGAATCAATCATTCATGAGAATCATTGCAAAATATACGTTATAATAATAGAAAACAATAATTTGAAATTCTATATTCATGGAAAAAAGTTATTACCATTCATTAAGAATATGAAATATGTCAGATATTTCATAAGTAAAAATCATTTATATTATTATTCACCAGCAAAGTAATAATCAGAAAAATGACATTTGACAAATGTAACAAATAAAAATCAGCCCAAAGCAGGTTATTTTGGGCTGCCTTTTTCTTACAAAAAACCATCATCGATTGTGTAGCGGTTAAATGTGCTATGTGGTGACCGTGCCCCGACCCAGAAAGGATAGCCCGAAAAGGGGGTTGAATTCTAATCGAATAAAATTCAGACATGGAAAAACAAAATCCACTTCAGCCTAGACAAACCTTTATACATTTGTGGCCCCCATTGTGTTCTACGATTGTGTGTGCGTGTGAGTTTATGTGTGGGTTTGCATGGGGTCAGACTGGCAAAAGGATCAAGGACCATTTCTATTAATGGTGACGATGAAGAAGCTGCCCACTACGGCGAGGGGTATAAACGGATGACCGAACCATATTGCATGAGTGGTGTGTGTGGTCCAGCAACGGGCTCGTCACCACCATCATTACAACTTTACCCTTCTACTCCTCATCACTGTGCAGGCATGTTTGTCAATAACAATGTTATCACCATTCCACCGAAGCGAAGCGAGCAATCGGACAATGGTCACCCAATGGAGCCCGAACCGAGCCGTCGTGGTTTGTTTTTTTTTCTGAGTCTTTCTCGTCTGCCCAACCGCTCGAAATGCAATCAAATCAAAAGTCTTTTGGTAAAATGTAGCGAATGTGAAACGTGCGAGAGTGCTGCGAGAAGACGAGGAAGCAGATCCGAGCCTTTTCTTCGCCGGCCTTTAAGTAGATAGGCCCGGCTTCGGAGCTTCCGGGCAACGATTGTGCGTGAAGATTAGGTTCTCCCCTTCTTTCAAGGTTAGGATCAAGCAGTCGTTATAAATCTAACGATTCCTATCATCGACCAAAACAAGCGCGCTTGTTGATGGTGATGGGCCGTGGTGGAGACGGTTCCGGCGAGAGGAAAAGGTTCTACGGAACGATTGAGAAATTCAAAAGGGATTATTTGTTTCGATGAGATTCGGCCGATAATCCTTAGCGTCTTATCTCGTTAATTTGACAGCTTGGTGCTGTTTACCGTAACTGGAATGCTATTAATGTAACGGATTGATGAGAAAATCATAATGTGACAGATTCTAAGAGAGGGAGAGTGAAAAAATATATCTTCAAATGGCATGGTGCTTTAATATTTATACGATTGTACATTTAAAACAGCATTTAAATCAAGTGTTTACTTCTAAACATATAGCTGACACATGACAACACACAGTTCAACTTTGACGGTAAACGTGTCAACTCATGTCACACGGTTGTCCCGACGAGCAACAGACCGAGCTTGTGCATTCAACCATCGACTTGTCGGTACTGCTGCTGCTGCTGCTTGTGAGCAATAATTGATAAGATTCCTTCTTACGAAAGCGCCCAAAGTCGTACGGCGAGCGAACGTGACACGAATTGCAGCCATGTTTCACCTTTTCCTGCTGCTTTGATGACTGATTGGCTGAAATGTGCTCGGCGCTTGTACTCGGTTCTCTGGTAGCATCTTGCACGGGTTTTCGGTTCGCCTTCGCCTACGACTACACGATTGATTCACCGCTCCACGGTGCACAGTTTGGTTGCAAGCGTCTGCAATGCGTCTGCAATGCTACCATGAACGAGGAGTCTGCACCAGTACACACAGTGTCTTGCGTTGCGACCACGTGAAGAGGTTTTAATTATGCCTCACGATCTATCACTTCAAACGGTGGCGGTCACAGTGGGCAGGACGACAAGAGGGACACGACATCTTTCGTAATCGCTTTGTGCGTTTATCAAGTCGACTGGAAAATGGAGGTATGTCGTACCGGGTTCAATAGGATGCAATACACAGCACACAGGTCTGGCTTTGCTCAAACGAAGCGCACTGCTCTAATTGGACCTGCCGCGGACCGGGCCCGGGTGGCTTCATATGAACGGTTCAGCATTTTCATTAACGTCGAACGGGAAGTAGTATTGTTGTGTGTGGCACAGCGGATATTGCTTTGATGAAGCAAAGTCGAGTGGATTTTGAAGAATTTATATAAAGCCACGTGTAATAGGAGAGGCCCAAGAGGCTGGAAGCGAAGAACGTTTAATTTAAACTGGTTCACTTATTAGTACATCAGGCATGGTCGAATCAGCACCTGCGTACAGCCCCCAAAAAAGCTGATCCTATAAGAACGGGCCGTGCGGGGAACCGGAAAACATATGCAGCTAATGAAAGACGATGCAATTAGCTTTCCCTCTCCCTCAAAAAACAAGACCAGCTTCTTCGAAGATGGCTAAAAACTTGTTGAAAAGACACGGGACGGTGGTGATGGTGGCATGCATGGGCTTCTCCCCTTTCAACATCATACATTCCGTCGCAAACAAGCGGCAGCTCATCAAAGAGCAATTTTCGGAACACGCTCGACAAGAGGGCGCCTAATGCCATCATAATCCAATTACACTGCACACAGATGGCGATGAGTGGTAGTGTGTTAATGGAAATTTAATCCCTTCTCTTCGTGGGAACCGAACCTGATCTCGATCTGACCTTCTTCTTGGTAGTAGATGCCGACGAATGTGTGTGTTGAGCTGCTGACGCTGTTAAGAAATTGATAGTGGAGCGTGAGTGGGAGTTTTTAGTACACGATTGATCTGGTTGGTGTTTTCTTGCATCGAAAAACAGCTTCTTGGAACAGAGCGAAATCAAGCCAGAGGCTTAAGAAGCTGTCGATAATGGCGCATTGATAGACATGTTTGATATCATAGATTCAAGATTTTTCAAGATTGTACTTCCGATCAAACCAGCCGATGTTATCCACAGGTATCAAGCAAACGTAAAATATTGGAAAACATTTTACCCATATCAAGAGCTCACTTCACGAATTGCTACACAAACTGCTGCACTTGCAGCACTTGGACATATCGAAGTGGAATTTGATCCATTCGGGAGATGTGTGGAATCTCGATTGGAATATAAAAGCGCACACGAAAAAAGAAACTCACATGAAAAAGCTTTCGACCAGATCCCGCAGCTTCGAACGGTGGTCCTTGAGCGAGTGTCCGCTCTGCGCAATGCAACCACACACAGAGCGATGGATCGTGTCGGCACTCTCGGTATTCGTGGAACTGAAAAAATGAGTTTACTGACAAATGTTTGTGCAGCCGACTACTACTCCCCGATCGAAGCAGTGTCCTGTCCTGTGTTTTTTTTTTTTGCCCAGTTTGCCAATCTTCAACCTCGGCAATGTACACCGGGAAGCTTGAACAGTGATACATTGGAACATGGGACCTTTTTTTCGGGCTAGGGGGTTTTTTTTTCGAGCACTCACTCAGTCTCTCTTTTGCGGTTTGTGTGATGGCACGATCCGTTCTTACCTTTCGGAAACATAAAACAGAAACAGCACTTCACAGGCCACTGTGACAATGTCTGCAATGCGTTTCCCTGGCTCCCGGGTGAAATGTAGGGTTAATTGATTTGAGCAAACCGTACGCGTTCCCCCGTTTTCCGAGGGAATGGATTTCAAAAAAAACACGTTCCCATTTTTGCGCAGCATAACCCCGAACACGGAGAATGGGGGGGGGGGGGGGGGGAAAGAAAGCAAATCGAACCACGTCAGTCGAAAGCAAAGAGCTCCCACGGTAGGCCAGCTGAGTTGATTCAAATATAATGGATGACGACCGGCGCGAAGAAGATTGTGCCGCGATGTGCCAAATGTGTGTAAAAATAAAACCAAACGAAAATTCTACCGAAATACGAGCCTAGCGCTCACCGTGAAGTACACGGACAGGCTATGGTAACGTATTGCCCCTGTTCTGTTGTTCCTTTCAAGCAAGTTTTCTTTTTGCTGCTGCTTTTGATGCTTTTTCTTCCCCAAGTGCCATCACCACGTGGCAATTCTTGAGACTGCAGTCGGGGATGCGTGCGCCGTGTTTTGCCTTTAATTTGATTTTCTCTCTGATTTTCCCTCTGATCATGCTGGTGTCTATACGACACCAGTTTGTATGTGTGTATATGTGTGTCACTTGATAGTACCAGGAAACGATAACTCCCCTACAATAAAAAACGGACATCATCCCAATGAGTGCAGGTTCTAGAAAAAAAGCTCAACCGTAGGACATTTCAAGGCATAAAGCCGAACGATAGGAACCTTGATCTTCACCCCGGAGTGTTAAATAAAGCTGCTGAAACGTAGGAGCGTGTGTTCGGGACAGACGAATTGTGCTGGAAAAAAACGACAACAAAAAGCCACCCCGAAACCTGTCAAAATTGTCAAACCAATACAGTCTAATCAATTGTACGGTGGACGGCGGAAGGAAGCATCAGGGCGAGTTTATTAACTGTTTGTCGCGTGATCAAACTGACAGCCGGCGAGGGGCGAGAGTTAGAGCTTTCTTTTTTCAATTTACTTGTCACGCTGGTGCCGTCGAGTTGTCGTTGCGATATGTCGATTGCTTGTGATCGCTTGTTGGCTTTAGAACGTTTCAATTAGGTTGGTGTTTTTGAGTGCTTGGTGTTCTTGGTGCAACTCGATGCGAGTGAAGCATTCCCTAAAATGTTTCTATTACACCTTCAAAAACATAATTTTCGATTTGGAATGGTTTTGGGGTCGTAAAATAAAATTAAAGACATTCATCTCTCAGCACGGCAAACGCCTGCGCCGCCACCTATCCCCGACCGAAAGTGCGATGCACTTTTTCGCCCTTTTTGTTTATTTCTCCCAAATGTCAACCGGTCCATTGCAAAGCAAACACCCGGTTTCTACATTTATGGAAAAACTTTAGCACATTAATTCAAACGACGACGGTGGGCGAACAGGAGGGTTGCGCAATGGCGAGGACGGAACGGGGATTTGAAAGCTAAAAACAACAACTGCCAGCAACGAGATAGCTTTCAGACCCCTGTCCCCGTTTCCCTTTTTCCTCCAAAGTCCAATTCCGGACAGCCTTTTGAATATGATTGTTTTTGAGACGTCTACCGCTCCCATCCGGATTTGTGCTCTCGAGCGTTGCCGGATTGTACTTGCGCCCGGGTTTTTGTTTTTAATATTCACCATAGAGCGTCTTGCTCCTGTGTGTGTGTGTGTGTGAGTGTGGGTGTCCGTACCGTAGGAACTGGGCTGTATTTCTTATCTATTTCCGCTCTCCGCTTGTCTAGTTCGCTAGACTTCCAGTCCCGGCCGTATCGGTCTTGACAGATGTCAGCTTGCTGGATTGTTTTTTCCTTCTTCTTCTGGTGCGCCTTCATGAACACACACTGTGTTGTTCACACATTTTGCCATGCAGCATTCTGTATGGATTTCTGTGTGTTTCTGGGCTGGAAAGAGTGCAAGAAGCGATTTAATTTAATTCAAGCCTTCCCTTGAAAGGAATCGTTCGGTTTCGCGTGGTGGTTGTTCTTTCCTTTTTTTTGCGGAAGTTTAATCATGCCCAAGGCTTTGAGGCGCTTAAAGATGCTTCCCAAACCTGTTGTTTATGTTGTTGAAGCTCGCATCGGCAGCGCTGTAAATGAGGAGCCGCCCCTGATATCGCTTTCAAAATGCACCCATCTTCGTGGTGTCTGAGCCACCAAAACCAACCCACCACCGTTGTGTAAACAACAATGAAAGCGATGGAAAAGATATACAGCCCCCGTTCGCTGCCAGCGGCTGAGGCTGCGTAACGCAACCCGAAAACCCCGAGCGAAACATCAACAAACGAGTTGGCAGGCTGGCCCCGGTGTCGGCACGGCGTGATAACAACGGCGGTTTTCGGGGGAGGTTGGGGCGATGGTAAGCCACTGGCCGCTGTTAATTGCATGCTAGATTTCACAATTCCCCCCCCCCCCCCTGGGGGAACGAGCTGCTACACGGGTAGACGGACTGCACTGCACTGCGTGACTGTTGCCTAAGGACAGTCTAAGGAGCGGGGAGGGTGTATAGGTGGGAAGCCCAGCTGCCATGGTTGCAAGAGCCTTATCGCATCTCGCCACCCAAGGGGGATATGCAGCAACCGGACCATCTTTCAGCGCCACAGCACTGTAATGTTTCTTTTTATCGTGTTTCTCTCGTGTGCCGGTGGAGTGGCTGCGTTGGAGGTGGTGATGGTGTTGGTGATGGTGGTAGAGCATTGTAAGCCCATCCACTGGGCGTGCCAGCAGTAGCGCACGAAAGACCGGGGGAAGACACATTGCTCCGGGGAGCAATTGTTGGAAAATGTGTTAAGCGTCAAGTACGCTGCTGGATACTCCGGTTCCGGGTGTCTGTACCCGTACCGCAAAACCAGCTACCCTGCTCCTCCTTCTCCACCCTGACAAGCAACCAAGGTTCGGTTCGGTGGTTTCCTGCTTCAAAGGTGTTTGCGGTTGCTTTTGCGGTTTTGCCCGGGATGCAACGCAAAGGGAATTTCGACACTGGACCGCCGTCCATGGAAAGAATGCGTAACCACCCATCCCAGGATGTATATCAACACGGTCGGCTGGAGCGGCAGCATTTGGTTCGTGCAGTACCACCATCGGCTTGCTATAGGGGCTGAAATCTTACGCAAACTAATTAGTGGTTTTGTGTCAATTGCGCAAATAGCGGTGTGTGCATGTTGTGAACCACCAAACGTCGGACATCTTTGTTTTGCAACTCCAACTTGTGTATGCTGACTTTTTGTTATGGCGAAGGTTCTGACTGTTCATCTATGCTCCTGTGAAAAAAAACCCTAAACAATTTCGAAAATAGTGATAAAACATACTCAAGAAATTAATTAGGATATTCCTCCATTCAATTCTCTTTGCTCAATGACAGCTACCATCTCATCAAGCCCGATTTCCACTCAAACACTTAATCGAAGGTGTGCTAAGCGCCCTAAAATATGTATCGAAACCCAGCAGCCACCACTAACACACTATCTAACCTTCCCTAATGTGCCCTGTCTCAGTGTGTTGCGGTTCCGCTCTTGATGGAGATCCGTCGGGCGCGCGATCGTAGCGCACACCACTTCAAAAGCCGCGGCAAGTAGCAAGCGGCATGCTTTCGGTCCGTGTGCACCGCGCCCCGGCGCTATTGATTTATTAATCAATCTTGCGCGGTTTTGCGGCACCCGGCAAGCGTTTGATTTTCTTTCATCCTGCTCCATCCGGCACGCTCCATCTCTACGCCCGGGTGATGGAAATTAGCACTCGTCATCGGTGGCAGGTGGCAGTGATTTTCTCCCTCCTCCCCGGCAGCATACATAATGGATCGAGCTGTACACACTTTAATCCACACCAATTGCCGGCTCATGGCTCAAACGCGCATGCTGACTGTGCATAGGGTAGGTCGGTTGGCTGGTGTGCGTTTCTCTGCTTTGTTTTTGATGCTTCGTTTAAGAGCAAATTTTGGCAAAAGGTTATCGCCCAATCATCTTCTTGTTTTGCAAGCAATGGTTTGAGTTGAAGAGCTCATGCTCATGCTGTCATGCTTTGTGTGTGTGTGTGTGTGTGTGTGTGTGTGTGTGTGTGTGTGTGTGTGTATGTGTGTGTGTGTGTGTGTGTTGTTGTGTGTGTGTGTGTGTGTGTGTGTTACCACTTAATGACGACAAAACGGTATGCTTTCGTGGGGCTTAAGTAAAAGAGGGCGTGTGGTTGGTGCAAGTTATATTTATCTTTTAAGTACTCGTTCCCAACCCATCCGCTTTCCCGGTACAGGAGTTTATTTTTTACTGTCCTTTGCACGCTGTCATGCTGATCATTATTTCGTAAATTCGATGATTCGTTAAATTTTATTCGAAAACTTTGCCTGTCCTTTGCTTGGCCGTACTGGCCACCGTTCACCTTTCGTGCTCCCCAGTGCAATCAGTTTTCCTTGGAGACTCTCTTTCCACGGCGCCTTTTTCGCATCCCTTGGCTCCCTTCCTGAACGAAAAGTGCAAAGTGACAGAGAAAAATCTGTTTGGTGTACATTGTTTTTCTCCTGCCCCTGGCGCCTCCCCGCTTGTTTACGTGCGCCAGGTACGGCATCGGTCTTGGATCGCCAGAGTTGGGAAAGACTTTCCATCCAGCGCTGTTTGTTTTTTTTTTTCTTTCATTCATTCTCTTTCTCTGTTTTCTGTCCGCCCAATTTTTCTTCCCCCCGCGTTGGGGCGTTGGGGTTGTTTTGTTTACTTCCTCTACCTTCCGGTTCCTTGCCTGGGTGTGATCGGTGTGTATGCCTCACGAACAACGGCAGTGGCAATAAAAGTGCAATTTATCTTCAAACAAGTGAAAGTTGCCCGTCCCTAAAAACCATTGCCAACCTTTGCCTCCTCGATACCGAAACACAGGATCTACCGTTGCACACGGAAGGATCAACAAGAATGGCCTTCATTCTCTCTCTCTCTCTCTCCATCTCGCTCCTCTTCAACAACGGAGCATGTGATGAATGATATTGTGGTGAAGTGTTTTGGAAAGGATGTTGAAGGCGATGAAATAAACAACGGTCCTCGATGTCATAACAAGACCGTGGCCGTACTTTTTCCCGACCGCTGCGGGGTTGTGAAAAATGAAGGTTCGCGAGCAGGACAGTAAGGCACTGTGTAGATGCAGTTTTTTTTTGCTTCTTGTTACTATTGTTTTGGCTGGTTTCAGTTGCGAGTGAAGCCAATCCAAACAACATTTGTTCGGTGAAACGCTATTACTTACGGAAGGCTTACACAAGTGTGAGCAAGCGTTGTGTAGGATAAGGATGATGGTGATGTATCACGGTAGTTGTCGGACGTTGAAGACTTCTAATATGACGGTCAGTTAACGTATTGCATTGCTGGGGAGTAGTTTTTTTAGTTTTTATTTTAAATATATTTCTGTTTAAATTGCACTTGATAACATATTCATTTTTTAAATGTTTTGTTTGAATGAATTGGAAAGACGCATCACGTTCCTATATTATTTTTTTATATTGGCTATTCCTTTCTTAGAGTTTCTCTCTGGTGTTGGTCAAATCAGTCAAATTTATCAACTCTGATCAGTCAAATTTATCAACCTTTTGTTTGTTATTATTCGAACTGAGTGTAAGCAGTTTTTAAAACACTAGTTAATTTGGCCCGGTTACAGGGTTATGCAAGATAATTTCTGGGGTGTATAACAACCTAAGAATGCATGCAACAGATTTTTTAAAAGACAACGCTAATTCCATGTTGTTTTTTTAAAGAGAGAAAATAATTTATATTTAATATGGGACTAATCCCGAACCCATTAAAATTTTATAGAATTTATTCTGATGCTGGAACTGATTCCATTCCCGTATAGGTGTTAGAATTAGTCATGAACCTGATCCTGGAACTGATCCTAACCCCTTACTGGTCCTTTAACAGATCCTGATACCATACCGGTTGTGAAGTTGATCCCATTCCCATACCGGATCTGAAATATATCTTGACCCTATAGGGTAAACGTACCTATAGTGGTGGTAGTACCAATAGTGGTGGTATGGCTTTCAAATGCGCTCCATACGATAATTTAAGAGTAATTAAGTTATTTATGTCATTGTGAAATCTGGTCTTTTAAATCTGGTGGTGAAATCTGGTCTTTTAAAAAGGCTAAAATACTTAAGTGCCATCATAGTACCATTACAGGGTTT
>KB665732.1:286184-310506 GCA_000349065.1 Anopheles quadriannulatus
CGTAGTCTCCACCCTCGAGTCACGGATGGCCCTCTCTAGGGCCAGGTTGAATAGGAGACAAGCAAGTCCCCCGTCCCCCTGACGCAGACCTTTGGTGGTGGCAAAAGGTCCTGAGAGTTTTCCATCCACCTTCACCTGACATGTGACGTAGGTCATATTCATTCTAATTAGCCTTATCAGTTTGGCCGGGATTCCAAAAGAGCTCAAAGCGACATACAGTTTTACGCTGGCTATGCTATCATATGCGGCTTTGAAGTCAATGAAGAGATGGTATGTGTCGTGTCTGTATGCAGCCATCTTCTCCAAGATCTGCCGCATGGTGATCTGATCAGTGGTTGATTTTCCGTTTCGGAATCCTCTTTGATAGTTTCTGACTATCTCTTCGACGTGCGGGACAAGGTGATTCTGAAGGATCAGGGAGAATATTTCATAGGCAGGATTCAACACCGTGATACCCCTGTAGTTGTTGCAGTCCAACTTGTCTCCCATCTTGTATATGGGGTAGATGATGCCGAGATTCCAATCACAAGGCATAGATTCGCTATCCCACACCTCAGTAACCTATTATTGCCTCGATATTGTTTACCTAACCACAATCTAACCTAGACTTTGGTTTGTACAGAAAAGTAAAGAAAAGTTGGTAAGAAATGATCAAACGCTTCTCGTTAACAAACGTTAGCTTAAGCTTAATGTTTTCAATAAGAATATGCAAAATTTTACAATAAAGAGTTAGGCATTAAACATTTTTAAACTAAAACGAATACCATAAATAATGAAATTTTTTTAATGAAAATAAAATCTTTTAAATACAATATCGTGTCTCATTCTGAAATGCATCAATTGCATGTTGCATGTTATTTGCTCGGCATGGTACTGTTTTAGCCAACAATATATTCCATTCATAAGAATTCAGTAAGAATGTTGGTTGGTAAATTTTTCCAAAAGCCTGCAACTGACTGCGAGGCCTAAGGGTTTGACATACCTGGATCATTAACCGATTCAGTAGGATACTTAATGTAATTTCAGCATTTTCACAGCATTCCTCCTCCGCGTGTTGATGAGTATCCGATGAAGTTCTAAATATCCTTTGCACGTAAGACACATCGCGGTTACTTGAAGATCATCTTACCACCAGACCAATTAAAACAGCATTTCGAAGAAAAAAAACAGAAACATTTTCTCACAAACGCGAGCTCTTATGATGAGTAGAGGAGCTGTTTACTGCAGCTGATAATTCGCCATGATTTCGTAAAGCATTCGTAGGCGCATGTAAAGAGCTCGCTTGCAAAAGACAGGCCCGGCGAAAAACAGCGCCCAGCTCCAAAAAAGTAATTAAAAACTCCGGGCCACCATCACCCTCTAGCGTCCCCACAGTTCGCCTGTAAGCACCGCCGGGACATTGTTTACCTTTCAGGGGCGCTTTAAATTCCTTGCCAGCAGAGGGGGGGGGGGGGGAAGCTTTTCGGGACTCTCCCATCATGCATCCTCTTACGCTAATCACATCTCGAGCAGGAGAAGTCATACAAAGACGGTGTATGGGTGGCTTGAAATCAACCCCGCTTTTGCTCAAGTATGTGTCAGGCACAGTGGCACGGTAACTGTTGTGAGCTGTGAGCTGTGCGCGGAGGATCAGAGGGATGGCATTATTATTGCGCGTAGCGAATGGAGGAAAAAAAACACACAACACGGAAGCGGCATAATATCGAAAGGATGCTTTGTCGGAGAGCACCCCGACCGGAACCGAACGGAACTGACGGGGCCGACTTTCAGAAGCAGCCGCCGCATCGCACACCGTACGTCAGTAAAAAGAACCGGGAAGGCGAGCGGTGTTTTGTTTTTCGGGGTTTGCGCACCCGGCTTCACGGTTGAGTCTTATTGCTTCAAAGCGGCGGAACATCAAATAAATGTCACAGGTGAGTGGCATCTCGTGTTTCGCGCCTGCTCGAGCCAGTGAATGCTCGATGGTTTTGCACACACACACACTCACAAAAAGTGGAATTTTATTCACCAACCAAAACCAAACCAAACCAAAGAAAAAGAGTAAAAGGCAGCCGGGAGAGAAGAAATGCCCGCGAAACACGGTTTACGGTTTCGTTTGACATAAAAGCGTTTGAGGTGACTGAAACAGTAGGCGGGCTTGTGTTAATGTGCGCGTGTATGTGTGTGCGCGAGCTTTTTCGAAAACTTGCGAAATAAATTAGAGCAAAAAAGAGATCATGCTTCACTTCTTTTGATTTCAAAATGAATCGATAATGAGCTCTATTCAATTGTTAACAGAAAAGTTTGAAGGATAGGGTTAGGATTTACATTCATCTTCGATTCGATTTCGTTTAATTAAGAGTCGAACCTGAGATATCATTCATTTGGGTTTATTATAATCTCTTAGACAATGCATTAGATCTACTGTACTCTTAGTGTGACGCACATATCATTGTCTTAATATAAGTTATATAAAAATCATTAAAAAAACACACACAAAACGGATTACGTTTCTGCCACTGTTGGCTATGCAAAATGTGCATTTCACTCAACCACAGCGATCGCACTTAACCTCAATCGAAAACTTCGCAGTGTAAAACATAAAGAGGCTTTTATTCACTTCTGGAAATGATACTCATCGAACACTTCATCGAAGCACTTGAATGCCATCACAATGGATACAAAAAGGCTTGAAAAAAAAAAAGTGAATTTACATTGAAATTTAAACCTGACCGCTAAACAAGCGTTTGGAGTCCATTAAAAAAAGCAAAAATGATTTTTTTTGTTAACTTTGCCTTGCTGTTAGTTGCAGCAACGGATGAAAAGTGTCCTTAAAGCAATTTAAGCCCTTTAACGGGAAAGCAGTTCTACAGCTATAATAGTAGAGCCCATTTACAACAGTTCCGGTGCATTCGAGGGGCACCCACTAACATGCTGGTTGACAAATTAAATGTAGATTAACACACACACACACACATACACACACACACACATGCACCAATCTCTTTCGAGCGCCTCTCTTTCGCAGCACGAAGGATTTAGTTTTCGCTAGTTCCTTGATATTGTAACTGCTTACGGTATGCCTGCTGGCTACAATGAAATTTTTAGAGTGCTTTACACTCATTTCAAGGAAAAGGGGAGACATACATATAGAGAGAGAGAGAGAGAGAGAGAGAGAGAGAGAGAGAAAGAGAGAGGCAGCAAAAGGAGGTGAAATTAAAAATGCTCTCACGCTGGCGGAAAAGTTATAATCGGCTATAATCCTTTATCCGGAAGCCATAATTTCTGGCAGCATCCGGTAGGTAGAAACCGTTCCCTTCGCAGCAAGCGAATCGTGTGTGGTCTTTCAGTTCAAATGAGCACTCCACTCCGGCACAGTGGGGTTTTGTAGGGGAGTAAAATTATGATAGAACCCGTTGGTGAGCAGGCTCGAGCGGGCTGGCTGGGTGCAAAAAGGAGTGTTTAATTTTGTACCCAAATGGCAAAAACACTGACATCGACGACGACGACGACATCAACAAACGATGAGTCGGCGCACGCAAAGTACGTGTGCATGATGCGCACAGTCTCGTGAAGAGCAGTGTATTGGTACAACCGTTGCATTGACTCGGTACTTTGTTACACCATGGCAGACAGGAGGTAAACTATTGAGGTAAATAGTGGAAGGAAAAAATACACACTCAGATTCCTTCCAAACAGACTCCCAGCAGCGCATGGGAGCTTGCAGCAGTCTTTAGGCAGAAAAACGGCACTATACAGAAGAGCGTTATTGGTGAAAATGTGGAAAGTAGTGTAAAATACAAGGCACAGGAGCAGAAGTGGATAAGATCGGTCCTGTAAATGGCAGGCAGAGCTGGCAGGAAGTAATTGTGCATAAGTTTGTGTGGCATCATTTGCATGTGGCTTTTTGCATGGCCACAGGAATGGTTTATGCTTTTACTTGGAATTTACCAACAGATCCATCAGACTATTAACAAAAAACCGACCCGTACCGTGACTGGCAATGGCACTATCTAGCGGGTGGAATGGAGCGGGATATGATGTCCTTGGAGAGAGAGTCGAGAGCGTCCGGCATGCAATTCCATCTGTTCGGACAGTTTTACAGCCGTTCGTTACAAGGATTTGGTAGCACTCGGTCGACCTTGGAAGGAAATGGGAACAGCTGGCACAGTGTGGTTGCATTTTTTCAGATTAATTTATGAAGTAACCACACCAATTCGAAGAACGAGAACATGTATGATAGCATGAAAGAGGCAAAAGGAGATAAAGAGAAGGATAGAAAGGTTTTATTACTGATGAGAAATGTCCAACAGCTGCAGCTCTCTTTAAAGAATGCTGTAAAAGTCGTTGAGCTCCCAGGAAAGCTATGCCTTGTTGTTAGTGTCCTTAAAAAGTAAATTAGTGTTTCAAATAGTGCATTAAGTTTTTGAGTGCCAAACAGGTAACACACATCCCTTGGAAAACATACACTCACAATGCCGTTGCCCATTGCTCATCCCATCCACGCCAAACAGCACACCCCGGGGGCGCGTTTTTGCAACAACAGGAATTATAGTTCCGCCTGCTTAAATCGTTAAAGTTTTCGTGTCATTTTCACGAACGAGCAGCAAGTTACGTACCCACCGCAAAGGACACAAAAGGCACACAAACTACTGGCCGACTGGCCGTGAAGAAAACTGGAACAGAATCGCAACAACCGACAGGACCATAAAGATGGTGTCACGCTGTCGTCGGCTGGGGTCCGCTTTGCTGCCGCTGACTAACGCTGCTGTACGTTATCATTTTAATAACGTGCGTTACATAATAAACAAGAATCTGCTAAACGAGGGGATAAGGCTTATCAGGCTTTTGGGGAGGATATCCGCCCAGGCTTGAGCTGTAGTAACAAAGCCTTCCGCTTAGAATTGAGTCCAGTGCCACGTACCCGTTTGCTGTTCCAGTTTGCACGAACAATGTGCTGCTGTGTGTGTGTGCGAGTGTGTATGTGAAGGATAAACACCGGTTCGTTATGATTTCGTTTGGCGCATTGAAGGGAGGAGGCGCTCTCGTCGTGGGCAATTTGCAACATTGTCGGCGGAGACTAGCCGGAATGTGTGCTTTGCGTTTTGAAGCCATTGCTTATGTAGTTAGCGAGCTGTCCAACTGGGACCAAGAGGAGGAAGAGGATTAGGGCTTTTTTTGTAGTACGGATGCCTTCAAGTACTTCACCATGTAAGCATTTCGTTTTCGGTAAAGCATCTCTTTCGTCCTTAAATTGCTCAGCTCCATATTCCATTGTGCTGGCGCCTCGTCAGTGACTCGCGTTTTCCATTGTAAGTCCTCCCACTGTCCTTTGAAAGCACACAATGAAATTATAATTTCAGTTCAAATCAAAGCAACCGTTAAATTACATTTTAACAGCCAGTTTTCGCGGCCGGCCCATACAGGAATGAGGCAGACACCCGAGAGCAGACGATGCTCCAGTGCGAAGACTGCAGGCCCGGGCGCGGAAGCCGTGGCGCAACTTTGAAGTTGTGAATTAGGACCGAAAATTGAATAAGCTTAATTTATTCATACACTACGAAATTATCTTTACGGCTCACCAGAAATGAACGTTTTGAGAAGTTAATTAACAATCTTTCACTTCTGTGATCTCTGCCAGCTGCACGCTCCGGTTCTGGACGGCAAAGACGACGCGACGTTTACGGTCGCCGGGCGGCTCCTCAAAAGGTGCCGTGCTCTCTCTCTCTCTCCTTGGACCCTTTGCAATGATTAACCTTTCTTCGGTAAAATTGCTGCCCTCCATCTTGGGGTGAGCCACTTTACGTAGAAGAATGCGCGCGGGACGACGTCTTAAGCCGGCAGGCCGGTTCCATCCGGTCCGAAGCGCCCGATGCGAGAGCGATGATGAAGTTCGTCCAAGTATGGGCAAAGCGAAAAACCCTGGCCCACCCTCCAGCAGCCTCGCTCAGCAGCATCCACTTCCGGAATGCCGCACCAAATCGACGGTGCGACGATGTTGTCGGCGTTGGAGAAAGTCATGAATAATATCTCCCAGCGAGCCACTGAGTGGCTGCTACTGAATGTTTTTGTGCTGTTTTCAGTCTCCCGGTCCGGGCAAAACGGCACCAAGGCTTTGCAAAACCTCAGGTCAAAGGGCAACAAGAGATTCCCGGCACCCAGGGGAAGAAGGTGCCTTAATTTAACCGCCCGGTAGCCGAGCCCCGAAACGGCCGTACCTTGAGCGCGCGCTTGCTGGAAGCGAGTTACGACGCGAAACTTATCTCAGCCCCTTATCCTGATGGAGATGTGGGCTCCGTGGCTCGGTGGTTTAGTGCCCGCAAAATGTGTTGTAGTGGCGGCACTGTGTAGGCCGGCTCGGTCGGTCGCTGGATTGTGTGGAATTTATTTGGAATAGTAATTTCATTAGTGAATTGAATCACATAATCTCGTTGCAGCAGCACCGTACCGGGTTGGCAGGTGTGGCTGTATTGATGTGTGCGGTTTCGGCGGTGAGCGTGTTACCCGCACCGATGGCTCAAAATAGACAGCATTTTGGAGCAGCGCACAACGGAGCGGCGTTACTATGGACGCGTCCGGAACGCCAGACAACATTCGGGTGTGAAGCACTTTGCTTCTTTGGCTGTCGGCGTTGCGTTGATGAAGACGCTCCTCTTGGTTCTTGACTCCTTCGGGCTGATGACGTTCTTTCGCTTCGGATTGAAATTATTACCACGGCTCGGCGGTGTAATGAGTTTGCTAGAACCCTCATAAGGAGGGAGTGGAGAGTACAGAGTGGGTTGCAAAAGGGCGCACCGACAATAGGCTTCGAGGAAGGTTTTGTAAATGCGATCCGACAGGTTCGCGAGTGTTTGCGCTGCCGGGTATGTATGCGTCGTAAAGCATTATCCTCAATGCATGCGGTGAGTTTTGACGTCTGACGAGAAATTAATGAAATGTACAACATGCTTGTAGTGGGTGGTGGTTGTTTTCGATTGTTAATCCGATCGATTGTGCTTCGCAAAATTTGAGAATTACATTATGGGCGAGCGAGTTACGAGCGAACACAAAGAAGTCGTGGGCTGCAGTTACATTAAAATAATGAGCTTAGAAGCACTATGTATGTGTGGGGAATTTCAGTAAATTTAGATTAAACTCGACTCCTCTTTAGCGAAGAAGCGGTATCACCTTAATTTGGATTGAAATGGATGTTTGGTTGAAATGTGTGAATAAATAGGATTCCTCAAACGCTATATTGAAAGTCAAATTGACATAAATAAATAAAACGAGTGTTAGTAGATACAAGGTAAAAGGCATAAACACATGGTGAGTAGATAAAATACATTGACGCACAAGTAAAACATCTTCTTTTTATTGCCTTATTGAAGGCCAATGAAGAGAAGTTGCCGGTGGTCTTGCCGGCAGATGCTCTGGCTTGAACTGTACTTGTATCGGCGGGACACGCATCAAAACTCAAATGGACCCAAGTATCGATTCATCCTTCAGCAGAAAAAAGAAAACCTCTACATCACGACGACACGACACATGTTTTAGAAGAAGAGGAAAAAGGAAAGCTATGAAGAAAAAAACTGTAATAAACTGATATGTACCACAATGCATTCAAATTTGCACGTCCTTCGAACTGTTTTTGTGGGAGCTTTACTTGACCCTGTAATTGGCGTATAACGATTAGATTATTCTTTCCCCGTTCTCTGCTTAGGGAAAACTTTGCACTGCGAAATGCAGTCTGTTTTTTGCTCCATCTACGGGTCAAAATCGGGTGTAAAACTTTTTCAATATGAAAGTATAGCTACCAGTAACTTTCGCCCCACTCGCACCTTCCTACGATCTCCCTTGCGAAAAAGGCGTCTAATTAATGATGCCCACACCTCACGCTGGGAGCGAATAAAATGGAATGAATTTGAACGGTTTCAGGGAAACCCTCTTGGAACGCGGTGTGCATGTGTGTGTGTGTGTTTGTGTGTGCGCTTTTCCTTGCTGCTGTTTTTTTGTGCAGCCAACGTGCCGAAAACCTTCCGTTATCGTTTTGTCAAGCGAGCGTGCCAGCAAAGGGTTTCACCAAAGGCCAAGGCCACCCTTTTGCCTTCCCCGCTGGGAGCGTAAGGCCCTGCTGGGCAAAATAAATGAAAATCTTCAAAATTGTTGCCAAACCCCCGGCCTTGCCGGCCTTGTTTCTTTTGACCAGCGAGCCAAGGAATGCCGAAGGCGGAATTGGTAAGCATTCCACCGGAGCAGCGTGAAGGAGATTGGATTCTTTCGCATTGGTGGCGGGACAAAAGGAGCGAAAACAAACACCACCACCAGGACGACGTATTTGGGGCATTATTTGGCTCATTAATTAATTACGATTCCTTACATGATTACTCCGGGGCGACAGCTTAGCCTTTTGGTTATGTTTTTTGTTCTGCTTAAGGTAACGGTTTCTTCCTTTGTAGCGTTTCTTCTTTAAGGCTTCCGGTTAATAGTGGCTTCTGGTTTTGAAGCGTACTTCCTACGGCCCACTGTCTTCACTTTACGTTCAGGAATAGGTCCTCTTCTTCCCCTCTACTCTACTGATACTCATATCGGCAATTTCCCATCTGCAGTAGTGAATGTTTGCGATACAAACACTGCGTCCACCGAATCGTGTTTGCTTTCCCTCATTGTGTGCTCATTTCCCTCTCTCTTTCTCACTCTTTCACTTTCTCTTTTTCTTTCAGATCAACCGTTCCACCGTTCGCCATTGAAGGAAGGACGCGCAGGTGAACCGGGCGAACGGACAACAACCATCGCAATGATGGGAAACGGTGCGAGGAGTTTGGCCAGCTGCTGGACGCTGCTGCTTTTCACGTTGCTGCTAAGCTGCGGTAAGTCCACTCTCCAGGAAAATTGAGCGATTGATAAGCGATCTGGGCAGGGGGCCGGATCGCGCTCCCCGCAACAGAAGTAGAAACAAAAATAACGAAATTGTTTTGATGAAGGTAACGGTAGTAAGGGGCCGAATGTTTTTCGCCTTTCTGCTCGTGAACGGGACGGAAAAATGAAAACACAATTGAGACTGACGTTGTTATTAATTATTTATTTCGAGCGAGCGGAGCGGCCAGGCCTACGCTTCCGGTCAAAGCCCGTGTATTTGCTGTGCGTGTGTGTGGGTGTTTTGGTGATGATAAATCGTTTGAAATGTTTTGAAGGATTAAAAGCTTGCACAATGATTGACTTGTGCGCCGCCAAGTTTGGGACAAAATGGTGTTTTTTTTGTTGCTTTTCCCAAAGCGCTAGTGACCCTCTTGACAGTTGTACAGCTGTGCCAATATGATATCATTTGCAGCTCAAAAAGGTCCTTCTTTATCGGCACAAAGTAACAAACAAAAAAGGAATCTTGCTTCAAAAGTCCACCGCACAAACAAACTGGCAGTCAATTTGCTTTCATAAATTCTCAAACCTTAACGGTTGCCCCCGGGTCTCGCAGTCGATCCATTATCGTGCCCAATTGCGGAAGGTAGGCCCGGGCAAACGGAGCTGTGTCTGATGTTGTCACAAACACTTCGGTCTATCACAAGCAGACCAAGGCGTGTGGTGCCAAGTAGGCGATGTGTTGGTAAAGGAGACACGGATGGGAAAACCCATCGGTATCGTTTTTTGGGCCCCGCCACTCGGTTTAGAGGCAATGAGCTGGAAAAGCTTCCATCTTTTCTCGGGATAGAAATACACAGCTGTACCGGTAGCGGCAATAGTAGTTGTGCGATAGTATCTTGGCACCGAAAAGCTTTTCCCCCGGTTCTGTCCTTGCCCGGCAAGGCCGGGGGGAACCTGGTAGACATAAAATTAAATCGAATATGTTCACAGTCGTACAGGGTAAAAGTGTCCGATTTTGGATAAATAAAATTGTGAAATCACCCAAGAGAGCCTAAACCATGAAAGCGTGAACCGGTGTGTTGGTGGCTGGTTAGTGGACAGGAAGAGATAGAGACCGGGGGTAACGGAGAGTGAAGGAGACTCTTGTTGCTGTAAGGGCTCAAAATAAACATCAACGAGCAAGAAAAACTAAGCATGCTTCTAATGTTTTGCTTCCCTTTTTTTGTGTGTGGCTGCAAAGAAGATTTTAGTGCTTGATGGTGGTGGTGGGAAAAATCGATTTCCCATCGCAAACCGAGTTTCCGAGGCATTCTCGTCTCCCCGGGGGGGTGGAGAGCACTTTTAAACGATGACACACTGGAAATGGTCCGAAGCCGTTTTGTAATGATCCGCTCTCTGTGGATCGAGCAGTGGAAGGCGCACAACTCCAAATGCGATAACTCCAATGGTGTGACATTGGGTTTAGTGCTCTTTTGGACACTCAGCAGGGTGGGGGAGGGTGGGGTATTTCAGCATTCGAAACTCGAACAGCTGCTCAAATATTAAGCCCTTTCTTGCTGGGAGGGGGGGCATTATGATAGCGAGTCCCGGGAAAGCAGCGAAGAAAGCGAGCAAAACAGTGCTGTAAACAATTTTAAAACTGCTTTCCCTTTGCCCTTTTATAAACCACATAACATACACATATACACTATGCTCGGAAAAATACCTATGCTCGCTGTGAAACGAGTCTAAATGTCATGCCGACAACGTCATCGTGCTGTAGTAAAGCAATGTTTCGCTCATGGGGAGCATCTCGGCACCAGTACATCATCATTAAGAAAACGGTCCTCAACAGTGAAGCTTTGTGAAAGGGCTTCCCGACTTTCCGAAACCGTAAGCAGTGGTCCTTTCCCCCCCCCCCCTCTAGTTTTACCAAACAGCACCAGAGAACCGCTTAAAATGAAGAATAAAGAATTGATAACAGTTCCACCCTGGCTCCACCCTGTGCTACCCTGGAAGGGCACCCACTGCACAAATAATAATCGTAAAAATTTATTAACTATATGTTCAGACCAAGGGCTTACCACCGTGTCCCTTAATGCACACAAAAGCAGGGCAGGGCTTCCTTCAAGTCCTTTTTTTTGTTGTCCTGCCCCCTTTTCGGCAACCGTCCTGTACGGGGTAACGTGTTGGCATTTATGTCCTCGGCTCGTTTTAGGAAGTGCTCGCTTTTTCCGGTGTGTTTTTCTTTTCCCACACACACACACACACACACACACACACACACACACACACACACACACACACACACACACACACACACACACACACACACACATTCATTGCCTTCCTTAATGCTACTACTCAACCTGCCTAACGAAGGCGAAGCGACATTGCGCTTCCGTGTGACCTGGCGCTCCCCGGAGGTAAGATGGCATGTCTAACGAGCGGCACCTTACCGGGAACGAGGGAGCTGGGATGGCAAGAAAGGAACTGATATTTATGGGCAGGTGAAAAATGAGACCCCGCCTTGCCTTTGGAAGGGAAGCCCCTGCAGTGTGACGCTGCTAATAAAAGTGAGATCGGGGACCACGCTACCGTTCGGGGCCCGTGTAAGAATGAGGTCCGCTATGGGGAGAAATGGATATTTCTTTCCCCCTCTCTGTGTGTGTGTGTGTGTGTACCTTTCACTTCGAAGACGTGCTTAGTGAGCTCTCTTGTTCTAGGGATGGTTCGTTTCACTTTTTTGTTTTACGGGGGGAGGACCCCGGAACAGGATTTCAATTAGTCTTATCTATTGTCACTAATTGAAGGGATTGATTTGTGGGCCCTTGCCTAAATTGATTTTTCTTTCTTCGGAACGGCAAAATGGCCTCCCTGTGTATGTGATGGAATGGTAGTGAAGAGGAAAACTCCACTGAGCGTTTATTTTGTTAAGGAAATGTTTTTGCTCAAGAAGTTCCTTCGCGGCTGTAAAACATTAAACAAACTCTTTGCGGAGGGGGGGAAGCTTCACGCTCTGACACCATTTTGACACATTTTTCCATCCATTTAGCAGCGACAATGAGCACAGCTCATTCCCGCAGTTATCCCTGAAGCGTCATTAAACCCGTCAACCCGTCAACCCGTCGCTTGAAGTGCATACAAGGGCTGGCCGCTCAGCGAATGCACAGCTTCTGTCTGATCACTCTCTCTCTCTCTCTTGCTCTGTCTTTCACCATCAATCATCATCAAATGTCTTCCATTTGTGCAGACGTTTTTTGTTGCTAACCTCCCGTTTTTTGTCTCCCTTTCCTTTTAGTCGTCGGTGTTTCATTTCACTGTCAAAGATTATTTCTCACTCAAGACGCAAAAGGAAAAAGCCACCCACCTCGAGCCCACTCGCAACCCTTTCTAAGTCATCCGTAGCGATGTGTTATTCTTTGCGCGCCGTGCTTTTTTTTTATTCTTCTTTTAACACGCTGGTTGTGCTTTGCCTGAGTTGTCGGAGTTTCTTTTTTTTCCTTCACCGGGAGACGCGGGGTTTGAACATGCAATGGAGCAAGAAAGAAAGAAACCCCCCCCCCCTTCGGACAGACGGACGAACGGTTGACATAGCTGCATAAAAATGGGTGCTGAAAATGGCACCGGCCAAACGCGATACACGCGTTCGCTCCTGGGTGCGGAAATCACTTTCCCCGCATAGCATAAATAAACGTCAGATTGTGAAGTTGATAGTTCTGCGTGAGGACCTCCACGTGTACCACGCGTGAGCAACCGATGGAACCGTGTGCGCGGGCAGGGGAAAGCACATTTTTCTTCCCATTCTCGCAGGCGATTCACTCTGTCGCTTTTATCATCGTCGTTGTCGCCATCGTCATCATCATCATCATGTCGCACTGATGTTTTTATTGAAACTACTTTGCCGGAGGTTCTTTCCACCGCCTCCTAGGACGTTCTGCTAGGCTCTCGCGCGGGAAATGAGCCGAGCGAGTCCTTCATCTAGCAGGCGTTCGATAAAGGGGCATCGGTGTGACCTTCGTGTTCTCGCCTAGCACAGCCGCGCACCGCCTCGGTTTTTGCCGCTCTCGGGGTGTGAAAAATAACACCAGTGGACAATTTATCAATTTCAATTTAAATGGAGTCAAATTTATCACGAACAAAGAGACCATAAACTACGGTGGAAATGATTTCTACACGAAATTGCTAAGTGCGGCGTCGATCGCGTTGAAAGGATTTCGTCGTATCAAACGGTTTCGGTTCCGGTTGCGGGTGGCCCCCGGGGAGGTGGTGCAAGTGGTGCAACAATATAAATGTATACATTTGATGGAAGCTTCCGATGGTGATTTTGGGAGGCAATAGCTATATTAATTTTGATAGGGTTTGATCTATTAACGTGAGTAAATGTGTGTCTATAACTTTAGTGGAAAAAATAGTAAGGGGTACTCTGTCCAAAGTTACGTTGATTTGAAAGTATTTGTACATGAATGATTATCGTTTGATTAGACTTGGAGAAATGTGGATATAGACAAATATCTGGTACACATTGGACATTAGCCAATGTAAGTTGATCTTAAATATCTCCTCATATAGTTTCAATTGGTTTTGAACCTATTTCAAATTAGAATTTGATGGGTAAATACACATGCTGACGTATCTACCAAACATCATATTCCTATCAAATACTAAAACTATTTCTCGTTGTAAACGTTTTATTCCACAAAAATGTATTGGCAAATGTTTGTCTTCTAAGTGCTGTAGTTAGGTAAAAATCGATAGCTAGATAAATTATTTATTAATTATTTTCAAATATTCCTGTTTTTGAAACTGCTCCGTCCCTTCAGTACAAATATACAGTCGTTGCCGCCAAATTTAGGCTCTGAGGCATCAATATTTAACAGTGCACATATCATTTTGACTCTAACGCACCTATTTATGTCTTTAAGTCAATTTTTTTTTACTCTTGAAAGAATCATGATAATTTTACAAGGTATTTGAGCAGATTTATGACAATTGTAATTTTACATCACATAAACACTACATGTGTCGTGTTATTTGATTGTTTTTTTGTGTTGTTGTAAAAACTAATGAAACATTGTTAACGCCTGAAAATACATTCCATTTAAACTTCAAAAAATTGCGTAACAACTTTTATGTTTTGAATACTATTAATTTCATTGTTAAGTACTTAACATTAATTGAAAAATTTTGAAACACACAGCTTTAGAAATTAAGCTTAATATAGTACACAAAAATTGGTGCCTTTGAGCTTGGTTTTAGCTGACAGTATACATTATTATTGCAACTGTACTTGAGCTATAAACTGTAGATAATAGACTGTAGTAGTTACAGTCGTTGCCGCTAAATTTTCACTCTTACTCACCTACTTTTGTCTCGAAGGCACCAATTTTTGACAGCGTGTCACAATTTTTGCCTCGAAGGCATCGATTTTTGGTGGTTGATAGAATTTAAAATAAAACAATTATTTTGCCAATTTTGGCAGTTTATTAGAGTTCAAGTGAACTCAGCTCGAAACAAAGAACCTTATACTATTTACTAGTAAATGAAAAAATTAATACTCAGGAAAAAAATTTTAAACATAATTACAAATCGGTTAACAGTCCGAATTGCTCATTTTGCGGAATTGCTGAAACATTAGAACATAAATTTAAAAACTGCAAACAAATAGGAGAGTACTGGGAAATGTTTAAAGAAATTATTGAACCGTACCACATAAAACCTCTTGCATTCAATGAATTATCTAAACCAGAACTGAGAGGCATAAATAAGCAAAATGGAAAAAAAAATCATGAGTCTTTTCATCAACTACGTAGAATTGATAGAAAATAATGAAATAAAACAAATAACAAATAAAAATACGTTGAAGGTCATGATAAGTTAGGGAATAGTTTGTAAGAAATATCCGGATTTGTTTTGTTTTAATTAAAAAAAAGAATTAGAGTGAAAAAAATTGACATGTATTTTCAGGTGTAAACAAAAGCTTTAGAATTTCTAAATTTTCGTCATTTTTTCTCAAGAAACAATCAATTTACACAGTTTTTCTATTTTTTTATGAGATGTGGAATAACAATTGTTAAAAATCTGCTTAAATACCTTGTAAAACTGTCATGATTCTTACAAGAGTCAAAAATTGATGACTTACAGACAAAAATAGGTGCGTTAGAGTCAACAATTGATGCCTTAGAGCCAAAATTAGGTGGCAACGACTGTAATAAAAAAAAGAAAACAAACCACTTAAAGACAAGTCTATAGCCGGGATACGTGTTGACGTTAATGCTCTTAAAAGTAGTATGTTGCCATCCAACAGCAAGGTATGACGGCTTAATTAACATACGAGGTCAAACTCTCCCACTAACCACTTATCGTATGATATGCTAAATACCGCACAATGACATGACTTTATGGATTTCTTTTCACTCTAAAGCGTATGTGTATATGTTGATTCCTTCGCGAGAAATTATACACGTCTTGTTGAGGTTAAAGTGTCTCCAAAGCTTTGTTTTCTTATTTCTACCCCGTCGTGTCTCCCTTGTCATTGCATGCATTTTCCCTTCGTAAATCGTACGCTCCGGTTGGGCTGTCGATCACGAACGTGCGAGGGTATAGGTGTGGTGCAACCGCCACCGATAAAGTAACACACCCTTACATAGCGATGCTTTATCTGTTTTTTTTGCTGTCGCTGGCGAACCGGGGACGAAAATGAATATGAAACAATGTATAAATACGCCATTTCATTATCATGATAAAAGCTTTTCCATTATTTGTGGTGATGTCCTTCAAGGCAGCGGTTCCGACCGAATTGTAGCGCGGGCGTATGTGTGTGTGTGTGAATGTTTTAAGGCGTTCGCGTACTTCTCGCCCACCCCTGAACGCTCTAGCGAAGGGATAACAGCAGTAACAAACAGAACAAAAAATATAGACGCCCTTCAGCAGCCCACTGATTGTGATGAAAAAAAAAAAAGAATGGGGGTGGAAGAAAAGGCGTAGAGCTAAATGAAAACAGTGCCGTGAAATTTACGGGCCACCGAAACAACACACAAGCAGGGTGAGGGAGCAAGGGCAACATCGACGACGGAATAAGAATAAAAAAAGGGAAGCAACAAAACATGGCCAAGCGACGAACCGAAGAAGTGTTGTGTGCTGTGGGTAGAAGGTACGAGCAAAAACGGGCGATCCTTTGGCTGGCTTGTAAAAAGGAATCCACTCCTACACACAACGGCCTCCCATCCACCCCCCTCCTCGAAGACACAACGACGCACCCAGACAAAAGTAACGAAACCGATAAGGAAAATGGTAGTTCTCCCCTTTGACGGTTGATTGTTTGCGCGTTCCCTCTTGACATTGAGGCGATGCGAACGGAAGCGTAGGTGAAAGGCCTGCCGAGAACCACCAGGGGTTGAGAAGAGGCAGGCAGTGGCGGCGGGCAAAACACATTTGTTGATCGTAAAAACGCTCCTGCCACAAATCAGGGGGAAAACTGGGGGCGTTTACCAAGCCTCGGGCAGGGTTTGGAGGTGGATCGGCTCATTTTTTTTGTTGTTGTTTGGCTGCCTCTGTGTCGTTGGCCACCGAGCGAGAATATTTGTTGGGAAGCACTAATGGTCAACCATTCTTTCGGGTGCGTTTAAGGTGGGGTTGTTCTTGCGTTAAGCCTCCCGGCCCTAGAAATAGCCGCGACACGCCAACGCGTCCCCATCGGTCGGTGACAAAAACACATTCACGGCCACTGCCTATTAATGTTTCGCTCTGCCGGCTTGTTTGTGCTTGCTCGGCGAGCTGGAATTTCCTTTGCAAACGAACGAAGGGGGGGGGGGGGAGGGGGGTGGACGGAACTGGTCAGCGAATCGCATCTAGAATCGAATCCCCGGGATGGGCGGCGAACGCGTTTGGAGATTTATCGGCAGCCGTGCCGCTGGCTCACTATCACTTAGGTGAGCTTTTTCTTCCTCCTGCCGGGGGGAAAGCGGAGTAGGGTAGGGAGTTTGGGGGTACCTTCCTTCCGGTACGAGGATTCCCAAGCATTACCCCACGGATGGGGTGGGGTGTTGAGTGATGGAGAGCTTGTTGTTTACGGTGTGCTCGTGACCAAACTAACAGGCGCACGACGACGAATCGCTTTAACCGGATGTGCCCCTTCGGATACAGAGCCGGTAGCACATAAACACCGGGATTGCCTACTGTGTACGACACATGGGTCTTTGGGGAGCCAAGTGGTAGGGTAGGGCGCCTTTCATCGCAAGAAAAAGATGCGGAGAGAGAGAGAGAGAGAGAGAAAGAACGAGAAAACAAAAGCAACACACAGCCAAAGCGGACAGAATGTTGATGTACCGTAATTGGCATGTTTTGCTGACGGGAGTAGTTTTCCCAGGCCCTTAGTTTGCGGTTTGCGCCTGCACCAGAGATTGGTTCGTGAGCTTTTGAGTGGTAAATTGAATTTCACTAACTCGGGAAAGCGTACGTAACTCCGAGTCCGATGGTGGGGAGAGGTGGCTGCGCGCTGGGAATGCCTTTCGGAAGAAAGTTAGCTTCCGTAAGAGCACAGAGAAGTGTGGCTTTCTGTTGCTGCTGCTGTTGTTGTTGTTGTTGTTGTTGTTTTGGATGCTACCTCTTCCTGCTGAAGTGAAAACTGCACCGGAATTCCCTTAAGTGCAGCTACTTGGGCGTGCACAAACTGTTTGCGTACATAAAGATCGTGAGCTTGTGTACAAGGGTGCGGTGAGTTTTAGCTTCAGGTCGAACTTCATCAACTTTTTCATCGGTTCGGTTAGCTCGGGAAAAACTCGTGGTCAAGGAAAACTGCTCGTCATGAATGGGGAAGAGTGAAAACAATAGACAGTGCAGCTTTTAATTTAATCAGAAAGCACCGTGACATGACGTTTGATGAAGCACTCCAACGGGAATTGACTAGATATGTAAGGGCAGTTTTAGTTAGTGTGCATTGATTTGGAGTGGGAAATTCAATTTGCTGTTAGTTCTCATGTTTTAACATCAAACAAAGAGGTATTTCAAACGCCGGTTACACTCATTTCGTGGTAAAATTTTATTAAAATTAGGCAAATAGTTGTCTAGTGCCGGTCGAAATGGTCGAAATGATGGTCTGTTGAACAAGATGCACATAAAATAAAACAGTCCAGTAGATTATGTTCTGCTCAGAGGAATTGAATCCGGGCAAAGTAATAAGACGAGCCTCGCAACGTTTTGTTTAAACGGGCTTGGTTGAAATGGGAACAGTTGAGGGTGAAATAAGCGTAAATTATCTCACTGCAATCTGAATTGAAAATTCAATTCACATGTTGCAGGATTATGCTCAAACATTTTGGTTTCATTATGCCTCTCAAGGTAAGCAGAGTGTTTACAGAGTGTAGGGAGTATGAGAACCGGTTCAATTTTCATTATTTAATCGTTCAATCAAAATTGATGAAGACCAAAGACAGTTCAACCCATCATACCAAACAAATTCAATGCAAATTTTGTGTACACATCAGCCCAAGAACTCAGGGAGCAAACCAATATTATGCAACAGACAGGCCTTTTCTTTTTCCAGCCAATAAGCTGAAATTTCAGCCCGTGAGAGGAACATTAAATATCATTCGGGTTGTATCCATGTGACGGTTACGGGTCCACATTGGATTTAAGCAAATGTGTGCTAAAAATGCTTTAATTTAACTTATAACAATCGATCGAAACAATTTGTTAATCTTTTTTGACACAGGATTTACCCTTCAGCAAATCAATTCAATCCGTCATGAGCTAATCTGATCGGGCCTGCGACGAATCGGCGTTTGTTTACATATGTTTCATACTCAAATACTAAGCCTTGTTTTGAGTGTGGTTTTGGTACGGAGTGTTGACATGGTTTCAGTCGCCAAGTGTCAAGCTCCATATAAAACAGCTGGCTGATATTGTAAAAGCCACCACAGAATTAGAAAATAAGCAGGATATATTCTAAAGCAATATTACTCAATAACCGCAAATACTTTGTATGTATATATATATATGTTATGTGGTCCTAATATTTTTTCAGCTGAAATCGCTCACGTATGTGCAGAAATCCATGCCAAGAAATACATTGTAACAATTTGAAAAATATCAAAGCGTCTCTATAACATGCAACTTTTTAGTTTAAAAATAAATTATTTTGATAATACAAATTTTTTGACGCTGTGCCATAATAAACATGACGTGAAAAACGTTTGGAAAATTGCTATTTTTCTATTTGTCATGTAAATTATGCATTGGTATATCAACATATCAGCATGGCTGACACATATTGGATAAACAAATCAACAATCTTATGCAATTGAATGAATTCCATTAGCTTAAGATCAGGAGGACTTTCTTGATCACAAGTTCAGTCGATTTGTAGTGCTATCTGTCTGGATAAGACTTTTTTAAACTGCACATAGCTTTAGGAAGCACTGGTGCACACTAACTAGTAACAAGTAACAAGGCTTTCCAGGAACAGGCAGTGTCCGAGATATGCGGAACCTGATATATGGAAATTTACACAATCGTGGTTTTCTGAATTGGACAGTTCTTTGAACAATTTTTATTGATTTGATACAATATCAGTTAATAGCAACATGATAAAAAACAGGGAAGGTACAGCCTGTATAGATTGTTCTCTTCATCTAAAACTTAAAAAGCATTTAATAAGATCGGTTGATATTGATGCCTCAGTCGCAAATAACGAGTCTTAAAACATGCTTAAGAATACGTTTACAGGTTGGTTAAAGCCAGCCATCTAGTAAGTCTTATAAGCCAGTCTTTCAAAGGATTAACAACTTAAAAGACTGTTAAGCATCTTCAAAATACATGCTAAAGCTATGAGGCTTAGTACACTCACAGTAAAGCATTCTTTAGATATGTTTTATTGTGAAAGCTATAGGAAATGTTTCTTGGGTATACAATGATTACATTGGTTTATTAGTTTATATTATAGATTAATCTATATGAGGCTGAAGGAAATATTCAAATCATGAGAGAAATTTGACACCATGACAGGAATGCTATTATTAGGTACATCACTTGACAACTGCACTACGAGATCGTCCAAGAAACCTGTGACTATTAATCGGTAAAGTTCAAAGAGCCCCCCTATCATGCGGCTCGCTAGTCACACACGAGCAAGTCCCTCATCTTTCACTCCTTTTGATCCGCTATGCAGGTTACATCATTCATAAACCGATCAGCATGGAACGTGTCACGCCCGGCACCGAATTCGCTTTCACACTTTGCCGCACAAGGGAAAATCGCCAATCGTGCCATCCGGCCCATCCCGAGGTAAAGGATGAATCCGGTCCTTTCCCAGGCCGCTTAATTTGCAATTATAATCATTATTCAAACTACCGTCCCCGGCTCCGGCCCGATCGGGTAATCATTTTCCAATCACAGGTGCCGTTTGTTCCGACGCCCGTAAGTGGAAATTGATTTCAACCGTGCTGGCGGCCCACCAGCCCCATCCATCCATCCATCCGCGAGGGTTACAATTGGGATAATTGAGTTGTAAACGCGTCATGTTCAACGTCACGCTCTTGACCTTCGCAAGCGAGGGTTGATTAGGTTTTGCAGCGCAGGAGGAACGGTGTACTGTCCCACGGTTTGTTATTAGCCCGTGCATCAGCGCCGATCGGCAGATAATTTAACCCTACGATTGCTGCTCAACCGTGTTGCTCGATGTCTATCCGGTCCGGTGTCTGGTGTGATGAAATATTCCGCACACCCGTTGGAGGGAAATCAGACGAGATACGGGCTTCTTTTGTCGAAGAAAGCGAACGAGCCTGCCGTACAGCACCAATCAAATGACGCAAGAGGATCAAAGCTACGTTGAGGAACCATCAAGAACCAATAAATGGAATGGAGCGTCACCGACCGGACCCGGTGACAATGGTTCAATAGGTTGTGCTCCCTTATTGACTGTTGGGTCGGATGGAGCAGAGCGTTATACAAAAAAAAAACGCGTCAAAACTCCATTCACAATCCACCCAAACAGCAATCGACGGGCGCGCTATCTACAAGTGGTTTTGCAAACGTTTCGATCCGTCCAATAAAATCACCCGTCCCGCGGTGGAAAACTCGCGCGCCGAAACGCAGCGAGGATAGGCAATTTCCGTCCGGCAGCCTTATTTCGACATCCATCGACCCATCTGGGCCCGCTGGGCCATCACGCCCCGCAAATGGAGTATTCAATTATGGGCCGCGGTGCGGCAAAATGGACATGAACGGTCGCGCACCAGCATCAAAGGAAGTTATCATCCAGTGGTGGCGGCGGCCTTGGAGTAGCACGGGCAGGACGGCAGGGAGTAATAGCGTGCCGGAGCATAATCGCGAAATCAACGAAGTACTTTGTTGAGCGAATTAAACACTTGACTTCACTTGCGAGCGGGTGGGCTTCATGGTTTGCGCCCTGTGTGTGCCCATTTCCTCGCCACTCGCTTTCCCTTTAGCCACACTGGAGAAAAGGTCACATTGGGTCGAAGTTTTTCGCTCACTTCATAGCACCCCTCCTCAAAAGTGGACTGAAGTGGTGGCGGCGACGGTGCTCGTGGGAAAGCATGACTTGGCAACAAAAATTATGAATTATGATCGTGGGAAATGAAGGAGAACGAACTGTTTGCGCTGCCGGGTGCTCCCGGGCCAGGGCGGAGCGAGACAGTGGGAAAAGCACTGCTGAGTGGTTGTTGTTTTTGTTGGCGCTGGTGGTGGTGGTGCAAAAATCTTCTTCCGACGGTCGGCCCGGGTCGGATTTTCACAAGTGTTTTCCGGTTTCGGGGAGCCGACCACCGAGCGCCTAGCGGGATCGGTGTCTGCGGCACCGACGCTGACGCTAATGTAGGAAAGTTCAGCAAAGTGTAATAAGAGCGATAAGATAACCGGGGGTTGGTGGTGATTGTGGTTTGCCGAAGCGGTACTTGTTGAACTGTGGTCGAATGGTTTGCGTTTTTTTCCACCCTGTTTACCCCCCTCAATTGCAAAGGTTCCATAAAATATGTTGTTTAAGCTTTTGAACGAGCGTCGCATCTACTAGTGTGGTTGATGCGAGGCTTTTGATGGTGTTAGTTTAACGAGGTGAAGTTGTTTGAGAAGTGAAGGCAAATGCTCACGATGCTATTTGTGATTAGTAGCTACCTTTTTATTGTCTGTTTTTGCTTAACAATTAGAAAGCAGTTGAAATGAGCTTTGAAATTAATTATTTCTTTGCTTTACAACAATTTACGCATTGACGGGTTAGCGCTTTGGTTCGTGTCTTGGATAAAATTAGCCTGAATGTATGCAACGTTTGTGTTTTTTCTTACCTAAAGCCATTTTTAAGTGCCGTTCATCTATTTAATGCGTATTCTGTACAGGTAATTATTTTCTCAAATCGTAAAACAATTTAAAAAGCAAATCATGAAACACAGTAGTATAAAATTCCTTTTAAATATTTAAAAGTACCAAATTAATTTCGAATCTGGGACAAATTTCGCTCCTTGATGAACACTCATTTCAATTTTCAACCGCTCAAAAGTGTACGATCGGGTCCTTTAAAAAAACATAACTGCTACAAAAGAACCGCCCGCACTGGGCAAGGTTTCTCAGGCAATGGTGCACCTCCCGCAGTACCCCTCTGCCTTCCCGCCCGCTTGCGTTAATGTAACCTTGCTGTGCGCTGTGTGCGAATAAAGTTGTTTTGAATTAAATTAAATCACTTGTACCTTTTTGCGAAGAAACAATCATAACCAGATCCCTCCATCGTTCGCGCTATACACTCTCATCTAAAGGCACACCGGCACACACACAGCTAACGGAAAGCTCTCAGCCGAAAACCCGGACCCGAAAGCGGCAAAGAAAAAGTCCTTTTGAAATTAGATTTGCTCTGCTCGTCCCGCTTGCGCGCGCTTGATGATTCGTGTTGTGGAAAATTCAATCCGAACAAAATTGGTAGCGGGTGAAGGGAAGGGTAGGGACATAATGCAGAGGGAGCAATTGTCGTGAAAATGAGCAACGCACGGGAAAGCGATGAAGACGCCCTCGCAGCTAAGTACAATGAAATCCATATTTTGCCATCATCAAACCGGAAGGAAAATTGAGGGAAACAAGAAACACCGTGGCACTGTGTATGTGTGTGGTGGCGTTTGTGATCTTCCGGGACCGCGACCACGCCGGGATGTGGAATTGTTCCAAATTCCTGATTCCCTCCCCCCGCTTCCGGGTTCCGCATCTCAACCTTCCCAAGAAGAGAAAGCAGACAAGCGTACATAATTCTATTGCCTTTTTTTAATTTTGACGCTGGCTTCGTACCTGCAGAGCGATCGCGTACGAGCGCGTGGCGGAGGAAAGCTCGCCAAAATAGGAGCCGCGGCAAAAGCACAAAAAAACAATGAACTCCTCCTCGCGGGATGAGCTGCTGTCGAGCTGTGTCTGTTTTCATCCCGCTTTTTTTTGCTTTTGTTTTTGCTGCTGAAAGAAAATTGAAATGTAACACAGTCATCCGATTTTCGGAATGCAGCGCCGTTTCCGGTCTTTGCCAGGTGTTTGCCAGGCGCACCGGAGATGGTGGTGATGTTCGGCTTCGGGAAGCAGATTTGAAGCAGCTTTTCTAGGAAAAGAATTCTGCTGCAAAGGCGAGGCAGACGATGGCAAGCTTTTTAAGCTGGCGGAAGGAGCTGCAAAGTTGTTTTAAACGGGGAGAGATGGAGAGAGAAAAATTAGTTTTCCCAGAATTAACTATTGTCGTGGGGCTGTTGGGACACGGTCACCAACAGCGATACGCATATTAAGCGAGTGATATTGTGATTTAGTGATTTGATGCAAAACTTGCTTTACGATTATGTGTCTCTCAATGTGTTTATTAAATTTCAAATTTATAACAACGTTTTACTACGTCATCAACGCACTTCACATACAGACGGCCACATAAACTACAATATACAGCCACACACACAAAAGAAGCGATTAATGAAGAGGCATCAAATTAGCTGCACCTAATAAAGTAAATGATGATTTGGTCGTACACCGAATTACCGCCAGCTTCGTACGCCAAGTTTTTGGATACGGTGAGCCACGGTTTTTGGCACATGCACACTATAAAACATGCGTCTGTCGTAAAAAAAACCCCGTCACCATTAATCAACTTAATGCATCAACCAGGGCTATGGTGGAGAGGGAGAGCTTCTTGAAGTAATTTCTTTTAATATCATTTCCGCCATCCTTTCGGAAGGTGTGCGCGTACAAGTTCAGTTTTCAATCAACCGAAGGAGGGCGCATCGTAGGCGAAACGGTGCGATTGGAAGTAGGGAAAAACTCGTAAAAACGTGCATTAACTCTTATTAGAGCATATTTATTTATTTATTTATTTATTTATTTATTTATTATAGAGTATCGAGCCTCCATGGCCTACATACACAATTAAAACTAATGTCTTATAAACTATGTGTTCCTAAAATTAGACGTAATGCAATCTCGAATGACGCTAGTACATTTCGGTACACTAAAGGACAGGTCTACAAAATTTGAAAATAAATTAAAATTCTTGGACATTAATAACAAC
>KB665732.1:329691-351970 GCA_000349065.1 Anopheles quadriannulatus
TGCTTTATCCGTCAGATATTTCGCCTGTCAAATAGTTCATTTCGCTGTATATTTCACCTCGTGTAGCCGCGCGGTAAGGGTTAACTAATTTGCACTAGTGCTCCATCAAACGTACAATCAAAGGATTTTAATCAAAGTAGTGCGTACACGTCGTTGTATTGACACACGTTCCAGCGAAGTGATGAGTTCATGCTTCCGAAGTAATTACTCATACAGGAGAAAAGTGTTCTTGACAAATTAAAATGATATACATTTATTCAGAAAATGATTGCCAGTTGATGTGTGTGTTTTTTCGCTTCATTATATAGAATTTTTTTGAAATAGTACAGCAAGTTCAACACGGTTGAAAACATATTTAAAAATAAATACTTCATAGGCTTACAACATAACAACATAACAAGCTTGCCGATATAAAAAAAAATACAGGAAATAGTTGCTGGTTACTAAACTTCTTTAACGGTGACAAAAAAATGTAATGAGTCCCAATTATAAAGAAAACAACGGAATGTTGGAATGGAATGTATGGAATGTTTTCCTCTAAACCCTTCCGTTGGCTACGCTTTCACACGCGAAGAATCTTTTTCGATTAACAAAACAATGCAGCATAAAATATGACCCACCGTTGCTGAAGCGCACCACACTGCTCAAGGCTCAAATCCGCAAACAAATCTCCCCAACGCTCTGTTCCATCACGAATCGCACCTACCTAGACCTCCCTCCCAGCCGCGCCCCACCCGTTCTCGCACCAAAACCGCCGTTTTCCACTGATCAAATCGTGTGCGGCCTCGCTAATGACTCACATTCGAGCCCTGTCTGGGCAGCGGGCCAAGGAAAGGCCTCATTTTTCCGATATTTATCGCCCCGCCGGTCGCCGGCACAATAAATAATTCCGCACAGCACAAGGGAACTAAGGTGGAACCAAAGGGAGTTGTAAGTGCGGACAGCAGCGGGCAGCAAAACAAAATGAGTACTGTACGCGCCACCACCACCAAAGCGCGCACGAGTCCGCTTTTATCCGGCTCAACCGATTCCAACGGGGCTGGCTGGGGGTTTCTCCATTTTTTCCCAATAATAACTCCGTGGTATCCTTGTTGTTTTGTTCCGGCATTATGCTATAACGAGTGTGGGTGGAGGGTAGTAAGGGCGGAAGGGTGTAAGATGAAGCCGGGAGTGATTATTTTTTCGGGCCGTCCCCTTTTTCTGAGCGCCACCCTGATCGGGTGATACGGTAAAGAGGAAAGGGGGAAAAGGGGGGAGAGTGTGTGTGTATGTATTGTCACGGGGTGGAACCTAAACTCGGTTTTGGTCGTAAATTTCGTCATTTATTAAAACGATTGGAACCGACATCAAATGGGGATGAAATTGATGATTTTCACCCGAAGCGGAAACGGAAACGTATAATGCGAGAAGAGGAGGGCGTCGCAACCCCATTGCGATGAACCACAAAGAACCGGAGGGGAAGGGGGGGAGGGAGCACGACATTGGGGCAGGACATTGTCCAAAACTTTTTCCAGAACACCGCTCGATGGACAGAGCACACGCGGGGGCACACGGTCGTTACATAATCGCTGGCCACCGACGGCGATCTATTTTGACACCGCTTTGCTGTGGAACAATGGCCGTGCGCGTGTATAACAGTGTGGGTCAATAAAGCGAAAGAAAGAAAAGCACACACACACACACACACACACATACATCGACGGATTGGTTGTGATGGAAAAATAATCAACTATTATATCCTGAAAATGGTGATTAATTCATACACAAATTGAATCCAATCACGCAACTAATCAATTATATTTCCATCTTCACCTGAGCGCCACAGCGCAAACCCACGGGGTCCAAAATGGGGCTGCATTTCGGAACGCTTATTAGCACCCCTAAAAGGCTGGCGCGCCCCTCTTTAGCTGTTATTTCCCACTCCCCTCGCTTCGCTGTTGTGTGATCAATGGTGTTTTGTAGTCGGTGTTGGCGGTGCCGTACCAACAGGGAACCTTCATAACAGCGGAGCGTGCAGCATGTCGAGGCTTTCTATCGTAAACCGTAGAGCTGGGAAGCTTGTAGTACCATACGAAAACACTGGTTGTCCCTTACTTGCCTCGTCCACTCGTCTTAAGGCGTTTCGTGCCGTGCGCTTTTTCGGGTTGCGAATGCATTGTGCACCGAAGAGCGAACAATGCACACAGGACACAGGACACACTGTTGATGGCTAGGGTCTCGGTGTTGCATGTACGGACTCGTGTATGGTCCCTTGCTCCCCAGTGGCAAAACCCACACGCACAGCGTTCACACTACTCGCACCGCGAGTAAAAGGTTTGCGTCACAAAACTTCCTCTACCGGGTTTCGCAATCATTGCTGGCACGCACTGCCATCATCCATCAGGGCACGGTCGCGGCACAGACGGCGCAGCTAAACTTATCCTCACCTTTCCCTCCCTAGCACGTGAAGGAACCGTAGCGTAACACCTTTCTGACAGCTGCTGCTGCCGGTTGGCTAGCCGGAATTGTTTGCTGACGGCAAATCGTGCAAAAGTTTTATTAAACAAGCTGAAGGGTGCACGTGGAATGCAATTATAAAAAGTGTCATTTACGGTGAAGGTTTCTGCAAACGCCCTCGTTTGGTGGCGGCCATACTGGTGTGTATAGTGTGAGTGTGTGAATGCATGGGGGTAAGGGCGCAAAAGTTTGCAGGCACTGGTTGCACGGAGCATGAGTATGTCTCCTCTTGCGTGGAGGAAGTTCAATGAACAAACACGTTACATTGTTAGTTTATTTAGCACGAATGGACGGAAGTCGCCATGCAGCGTGTGACATTTTCTATCAAACATTATTCTGCCGAAAGAAAAGCCATACCGGTGCTTTAATTAAACGCTGACTCTGACGCATTAATTTTGTAGAAAACAGTTGTACAACTGGCTGTATTATAGGGTTTCCCAAGTGCTATTAAATTCTCACGAAATGTATTTCAACAACTGTCACAAAGTGGTTCACGGAAACGCAACGATTAAATGCAATCTGCGGCGCATTCGATACAAGTTTACACTAATCAAAAGCTTTTATATTGGTAATTATGCTGTAGGTTACATACCAAATAATTAATTTAAAAAAAAGGGTAACAAAGCCGTGGATTTCCGGGTCCTTATGACACATAAAAAAACTTTGAAATAATCTACATTCTATCATTTAGTCTTCTTGATATACTTTGTTCACAATAGTATTTCATTTTGTCTAGATGATTTTCAACACTGCACAGGAAGGTATTGGTAATTTGATTTGAAAATTGTTAGAATGACATTAACGTGTGGGTGTGCTCAGGGCTAGTCGGTCACGGGGCCCTCGCTAGTCGAGTACGGGAACCCTCATGGGAGTTCAAGTGGTACATCTTATATGTGGATTAGGAGATACGCGGTTTTCTAAATTGACAGCCTTGAATTGAATACTTCAAGAATTTACACAGATTCGGTACAACAAATGTCAAATTCAACACAAAATTTTAATCCAGATGAACTTTAAAAATCGTTCAACAAAGTTTAAAATTGTAATCTTGGGTAAGAAGCTTGTCAAGTAAGAATTTTGGAGATTAGACTCTAACGTCCCAAGCAATCTTAAATGAAAATTAGCAACATTTAGAACCGAAAGCCTTGCGATAAAACGTTCGAGGAAATTCAAGATACTTGGTTTCTTCTCGATCCGCACTAATCTCGTATCTCGGATAACCTGTACTCTACACAACCGTTATAAATGATGGACTAACGATTCACGGGGCTCCGACAGCCGCTCAGTCCACCCTCTGTTGAATCCGCCACTGTTCAACACATCACAAAGAACTGTCAGACTAAATTCAGCTTCTAATGTGTTGAAAATCATGTGGAAGAACTGAAAAAATTAGTGTGTTTCACATACAGGGTCTTCCACGATTTATTGATAGGTTCCCATCAATTTTTGATGGGTTTCCACATTTTTTTGGTGCGTTCCTACGAAACGAACCAAAATTCTATTATATACGATAAAAAAATCGTGGGAACTGACCAATCAATCGTGGGAAGCCCTGTAAAACATTTGGCAGCTGTTAGAAATTAGCCAATATGCAAAAAATCATGGGATCTGATCAATCAATCGTGGGAAACCCTGTAAAACATTTGGCAGCTGTAAAAATTTGCCAATATGCAAGCAACGAAGATAGTTGTTGACATTCGAAATTTGCGCAGAAAACCCTGTAATGCTTATGGAGTAGATTACGCTTATATACAAACTTGAAATTGAACAAATTGAATGTTTCGAGTTTGCAATGCTCAAAGAACAACTTACTTGCATGTCTTGTTAAAGACATAGAAATTGAAGGGTTGAAGGAATGTTGAGAAACATCTCGATACAAATAAATAATTCTGTTCAACACTGGAAAGTGTCTAGAAAAACTAATGTAAATAGATATTAAATTAAAAGCGAATATGAAATAACAAAAAAAACCTGTTCACTTGCTGCATTGTCCGCACACAATGCGCTCTTTATCATACTCGCCCACATTATTCCTAGCAATATACTTCATTTCTTGAAGAATTTATCAAACCGTTTACAGTTTTATCCACCACAGACCGTTTTCTAACCGCTTTCTTTTTCTCCACACCATTTTCCAACCTCCCCGCCCCTTTTTTCTCTGTCGCTGCCCTTGTGCACGATCTATCATTTCATAAAATGGAACCCCACTGGACTCTCTCTCTGGACGGCATCACACCGCACCGGCCCGACAACGCTGCTCTCTGCCGCACTCGCCGATAATAGGATTAAGCCACAGCTTCCCGGAGCCATTTATTTCAACAATTGATACTGACGCACCAACCGTCGCACCGAAATTTATGACTCGAGGGCATCTCTACAAGGCTATCATCGGCGACTCGATCGAGCTGCCGTGCAAAGTAAAGGATCTGGGTAAGTATTGCCGCCTGTACTGCCCGTGTGTATCTGTCCCGCTTTCCGTCCACTTGCATTGAGTTTCCCCGCATTACCTATCTTCCTTTGACCGTACTGTAAGGCTCGCGGGGGTAAGTGGGGAATTTTGTAAGCGCCTGCAATTGTATGCTTCCCAGCGGCACGTAAATAAGGTTTTTGGTTCCAGCTCGTGACGTGGCCGGGGTGCCGCTTGTGCAGTAGCGTTTTGCCCCGAGCCGGAGGATGCATTGAGGAGGGGATAGCGTTGGGGCCAGACCACAAGGCAGGTCTGTTTATCAGGTCTCGTTTATGGTCAGTGCCAGAGCAGGCTACAAAGCGTTGGTCAGTGAACAGGGCCAGGGCCACAATGTGTGCAACCGTCTCCCTGGTCTGGCACACCAGCACGCAGTGACTGGATGGCCCCTTCCCTTGGGGCTGGTGATCTTGCATTGAATCTTGCTACGGAGGTGCAGCGCGCCCATCTAGATATGCAAACAAGCAGCATGGGAAGCGAACCGTTCCAGAAGCGAACTGGACCAGGAGTCTTAGTTTTAAAACCCTTCAATGCAACGCTGCTTTAATGCTGCGCGTTGGCAAGGCAGCAGTCTGCTGGAGATGGATGCATGCCGGTTATTAGGAATGCACACTGTAAATTAGACAATGGCCAATTGTCAGCTGCTGTTTGTGGCAACTGGTTGAGTTAAGCTTTGCTGGAAAGCTCCTCACAGCATTAAGTCTTTATAAAAGTGAGAAATCATTGATTTTAGCGCCCAGAATTATACGAAAAACCATCTCATTTGTGGTAATAATTCTACTACCAAATTGAATCGACAATCCAAAACTCTGCTTTTTCAACAAGCCCTCCCCGTAAAAGCCTTAAACAATCTAAAAGAGATTAAAATAAAATTAAAGGCCAATAAAATTAGTCCCTGCTCGCCACGGTACACGGAACCCTCAGACAAATGGCTAACGACACTCATAATCATTTTAGGACACACACACATTCACACACACATACACAAACACACGACTGCTCCTTTTTCGATCCGTCAAAAGCCAAGTGAGAATGGAAGGAGCTGGGGCAGGGTCGTACTGCGTCGATAAGTACTCAATAGCAGACGGTGTAGGTACTTCCAGGGACCGATCGTTTCAAAAACCGCACGCATACACCAACCCCTACCTGTTCCTCTGTTTTCCCATCCCGGTCCAGTTCCACCCCGGAACTTCCGTCTCTCGATGGCTATTTGCATGCGCTTAATATTTGCGCTGTACTTTGTGTTTTTAATAATCTGCCTTCAATTGGCCCGAGTGTGGCTCGGACAAGGCTGGGGCATGACGGCATACACACACATAAACACACCCACACACACACACCACCACCACTGGAAGGGCCACCATCGCATGCTAATGGTTCTTCGTTTGCTTCCATTTTCGATAGCGTTCGAGTGCCTCGTTGTCATTATTGTTATTATACGGTCCCCTGCTACCATCCTCCCAGTGACACCTCTGCAGAGTTCTATTTTGTCATGCAGAAAACTGTGAAAACACAGAGCCAAACCTCGGGCGCCCCACCCCAACAGTGCGCTACGCGCTACGGGCCGAGGCAGCAACAGCGACCCGGGGTCCCCGGGGTGGTTTTGGCACTGCGGTTTTCAGCAGCATATGGCCGCCAGTTGCACTCATGTGTACTCTTTGCCTCATTGTTCTCCTTTACTCCCAACCCCCAACCTCTCTCCCTCTCTCCAACAGGGTCGTACGTGCTGCTGTGGCGTCGGGGGACCTCGGTGCTTACGGCGGCTAATTTAATGGTGACACGTGATCCAAGATTCAAGCTGGTCGAGGGCTACAACCTGCAGATAGCGAACGTGAAAATCCAGGACGCCGGTGATTATATCTGTCAGATCGGCGATAACGAAAGCCGGGATCAGGTCCACACGCTCGAGATACTGGGTAAGTGGTGGCGCCGTGCCGATGTTACGGTTGATGGGGTTTGATGTTTTCGGGTTTGAGCTGAACTGGAATCGATTAGCGGAAGCAAAACCCCAACCCGGTTGGTGAGGCACTACAGATCGCAAAACAAAACCAGCCTCTATTGCATTTAACTCGAAACAAAGCCAAGCAAACATGACACACGTCACAGCTTTTGCCGTTGACAGTGTGTGTGTGTGTGTGTTTTGTTTGGGACGAGTGGCTTACCGCGCACCGAGTAAGTCATCCACAGGCTGCTGAAAGTGATACTGGGCTGGGGCATCGTTTGACAGTCGAGGCACGCCAATCATCGTCATCGTCGTTGCAACATACTAATCGAATAACGATACTTTCAGTACCGCCCACCATACGCGTCGTGCCCCAGAATCGACAAATCACCGCCCGGAAGGGCAGCACGGTCACGCTGGAATGCAAAGCGTCGGGCAACCCGGTGCCGGCCATCTACTGGCACAAGAAGGTAAGTTTCGGGCGCACCGGGTCAAGTCAAGACGTTTGTTTCTCCTTTCCGGTCGGGTACGTCAAGGAAGCAGCGTCTCGTACTCTCGTCGCTTCGGGCGATCGGTGGGATGCGAAAACAAACGCACACTCGCTACAGTGGGTGTGCGCGCCTGGATAGATACGGGTCTTTCGGCTGAGTAAATATTGTGCACTCGAGTTTATTATCGAGATGTCCGGGTGCGCTCGTACTGGCTGTAAATTATGCTGCACGGAAGCTAGCTTCGAGCGAGGACTGTGCTTCTGGGGTTGGTAAGCGGGGGGAAAAGCCAACATAAGGCACTCTTATCGATCGCCATATTGAATTTACACTCGCAGCAAGTAATGGGTAGTGATATGAATAGTTTAGCAGTCAGGGGTCAGCACAAGTACAGGGTTTTTCAAGTCACTGTCGAATGTAAATATTGTTATTCACCGCGTCTAACATGTTAATCCAAATCGATCTGATATTTCATTTCCATCATAATAATTTGTAACTTCTCCACCATGATATTCAACACGACGCAAGCTGGATGGAGTTTGACAGTTCTTTGTTACGTTTTGAAAATCATGTGTAAAAACTGAAATTTCATTTTGAAGCAAATACACTATTTAACAGCTGTTGAAAAACATCTTGGATGCGGTGAATAATTATGTACACATTCGAAATTGACTTAGAAAATCCTATAAGATAAGTCTGGACGGATTGCTAGAACATTTTGAAATTTGGGTTACTTGGATCTAAAACAGTAGAACGTTCCTTAGAATTTTGTAACTAAGCTTATTGCAATATCAAATTCCAATAAGAGGTAGTCCAATATATGATTTTAAAAATACATGGATGTACAGTACGCAAAAAACTAATGTAAATATTTTTCAAAAGATGTGTAGTTTTTAATACGTACAACGAGTTTTCCTTGGTTTTTGGCTGTCGAGTCCGTTGATGATTCATATTGGCTGCAACTTCTAGTGCTACTTGTGGGCTATTTCTGCTTGTAGTTCCTTAGTATTTCATTCTTTTTCGTACAAGATTTAACTTGTTAGTTCGATCTCTTGTAAGAACCTTTCAAATTGGTGAATGTTTCGTTACGAAATGAAAGTTTCTAGGAAACAAAAACTATTTTTAAAAAATGTAGACCTTACACATATCGCTTTAGATGATGAATTGTAATACTTTTACTAGATCATTCATACATTTCTAAATTAAAAAAAAAAACATTACGGGAATTTAGCAAAAAGGTTGATCTTCGCTTCAATTGGCTGGATTTATAATATGTTTTTAATTTTTTTAATCCGATTACCCGCAGTTTTTCGGCCCAATTTCCAATGATAGGTTCAATTCAAATGATTAAACATCAATTTTAAAATTGACCCCGAAAACAGTGTAATGTGGCATGGATAGTTCAATGGTATTCTTGAACTATGTTCTATATGCAATTGGCAATGTTGAGATGGTAAAATTACGGATTCGAAATCAAGATTATGATGACTTGGGTTAGAAAATCCACTTGGGGCTTTATCGTATCAGATAATCTGATGTAGACGATCAGATAATAAGAATCCTGCAACAGAATTTCTTGGCAGCTACTAAAATTGCTTCAAACTAGCCCTTTGCACGGTTTTCCGAACTCTGGTTTAACAAAGTGCGGGGAATCGATACAGAATTCGCTTATATGTCCTACCACGTCGATCAATAGTGTTATCTCCACAAAATCCTACAATCGAGCCGGTTTTTACTGTAGAATTTCATAATAATTTCCTCGCTCAGACTGCCAGATATTGAAGTTCCTGGGAAGTTAATCAAACTTTCCAAGGCTGTGATAAACCACGCTGCCTTTCCTTTCTTCGCGATACGTTCTACGAAAATGGTTAAACTTGATTTTTATTTGTCTGCTTCTTAACAATATCACCATCGCTAGGACGCGTTCAGTGGATCGTCGCACCTGTCGGAAAGCCCAACACTGCTGCTGGAGCGTGTCGATCGCCACCATGCCGGTGTGTACCAGTGTACCGCGGATAACGGCGTCCGGGAAGCGGTCCACGTCGACATCGATGTCACGGTTCTGTGTAAGTATTGCGCATATTCGTTTCCTGCTAATGCTGGTGCGAACAGGTGAGGAGCATTTTCCTTTCCCATCCTATCGCCTAACCTCGTCCATCATTTCACCGTCTATACCCACGTCAGTTGTACAGTGCAATGATGTTGTTTACGCTGGAAATGGTACCGGTCACCAGTAGAAACAGTCCAAAGCAGCAGAGTGCGAAATTCTTCACCAGGCGCCACCGCAGCCGGCCGAAATCGTTCGGCCACCGGTACACCGTATCGACCACGATCGGTATCCACAGGGCCAGGAGGGGGTTCAATACGGCCCCCAGCAGTCCCATAAACGTACCGAGATGAGGAATGCCGCAGGCGGCCGCTATGTTCACTGCCAGCATGCCCAGCCGCAGCCCGCTCTGGGCCACCCCGTTCCACCGTTTCGGTACGCGCGCGTGCAGCTTCTTCCAGGCAATCTCGGTGGGGACGTAAAAAATCAACCCAATGGAAAATAGCACAGCGACGGCCGACAGCACTTGTATGCACGAAACCAGCCTGTCGGGGAGGGGGAAAAAGGGAAGGGATATTATGTGTTCGGGGCGATAAGACAGTGGGCGATCAAATGCAGACATCGCAATGGGAATTTTTTGTTTCATGTCCGCAGCAGCTTACACGTTTTCGGTGGGGAAGTTAAGTATGATGGAGCTTTCCACGTCATCGCCGTACCGGATATAGCCGACGGCACCGAAGAAGCTGTACAGGATGGCCAGACAGAGGTAGTTTAGGTTGACGATGCCGGGACAGCCGAGATAGTGCTGCGGATGACGCATCTGATTTTCCAGCGGGAATATGAGACACGTGGCGTCCAGTGCAAAGTACACGATGCTGCAATGTTTTCGTGTGTGTTTTTTTTTTGAAGACAATCAAAAACAGATGAGTGGGTTTTGTTTTTTTTTTTCTGGGTGTGCAAAAACAGACCCTTACCCCATGTACGGTGCGACCGTTGATGCGGTCGGCAGCATGCGCCGGTTCTCCAGCGACAGCGGCTCTTGGAAGATAAACACGAGCGAGATGACGATGTTGGCGAGGATAAGAAAGCCGGCGATGGCGGAAAACGGGACCAGATACTTGATCTCGCGTATCTGCGTGATGAACAGGATCGGCACGCCGACGAGCAGTATGTACGTGCGGTCGCTCCAGTCCCACCCGGTGCGGTAGTTGACCACCTCGCGCAGCGTGGTGCCAACGAACACGATAAACACGACGACCGTCGTCAGCATCAGGTACCAATCGATGATGTTGCTGCAGCGTGGCAAGAAAAAAAAACCAACAACATACGAATGAAGTCTATTGAACAATGGGCAATGTCGGAAGCGCTGGTTTTACTGACCGTAGCGCCGTGCCGAGCGCTCGCACGCTCGCCGGACCGTTAGCGCACGCTTTTTCCACCGTTTCGGCAAACCCGAGCACCGGTATGCGCTCCTTCTTGCAAATCTTGTACGACGTGCTGACCTGAAACGGAGATTGCGAGAGATTGTGCGGATTGTGTGTGTGTTTCCGCGCTGTGTTATTGCGCGCAGGTTGTGTGTGTGTGTGTTTTTGCGTGCGTCCCACTGCCCCACTGTGTGAGCCGTTCAATTATGTGAGCCACACCAGCGAGGGAAGCAATGGAGAAGCCTGAGGAACTGTACCATCAACATACCAGTATGTGCGCGCTGTGCGAGCAGAGCATCGCGAAGAGGAACGCACCGAACACGCCAAACACGAGCCCGCCGTTCTTGAACGCGTACGGCACGGAAAGGATGCCGATGCCGAGGGCCGACTTCATGACGTGCACGAACGTGCCGAGCGTGCTGCAGCGGGATAAGCGGGATTGGACAATGAGGGGGAAGAAGGGGGAGATTGAGCTTTTTGTGTTCTCAGTGGTGTTGGAGGATCGCGGCGGCTAGGAGTTGCCGTGAGCTTTACTTACGAGGTGGGATTCGACACATCCCGGTATTTGTGTGGATCGTACTGGCTTGGCGCTGTGATTTGGCTGCAATCATAATCGAAAGAGTGGCAGAAATGCGGGAAATGGTACGGGTTGAAATTAGGTTACAATTAGACGGAATTTGCGTGGAGGTGTGAGTGTGTTGATAATGCAATCGTAATGTTTCCTATGCGCTTAGATTATGGCTGTAGTGTTTGGTTAAATTCCAAGATTTATGAGCTGCTGCTAGCAAACTCGATACCAGCAAATATTGGCTTCTGGTTCGGGAAACGGCAACGCATTTAGGAGTTTGAGAAATGCTTCTGGAACAGGGTATTGCATAACAGGTTGTGTGAATGTTCGAAATATTGTTCAAGTAATGGATTAAACGGGTTCGTGTTCCCTTTTCTATGGACTAAACTTTGGATGACTTCGCGGTACTGTTAAAAGTTAAATGAGCACTGTCACCGTAGGAGGTAAACTCATTTTTCACTGGTTGTTCCCGTGTACTCATTACAAAGGAACATAAAATTGGAGTTTTGAAGATGGTTTCACACGAAAAGCTAACATTAACGATTTCCTGCATTTTGTTTACGCCGTAAACAACTAAGGCAGATACACTGAAACGCCGTCAATAAATTACAAACAACATTAAGATTCAACAGTAAATGTAACTTGGCAAAGCCGAGGAATGTAACAGCTGCTTATAGTGAGTTTACGTTGTTTAGATTAATTTGAACTTTAAACGTCACTTTGACAGCTTTTTTTCAGTTGAATCAACAGAGTTAACACTGTACTAGAAACATTATTTTAAACCTCTAAGTTTTACCTTGAAGTTCACTAAAATTAACTATTCAATTTAATTTTAAAACTGCTTCAATATGGTTTTGGTACCCTTGATGGCATCAAACATATCAAACCATGTCAGAAGTATGCGAGAATACATTGTGCAAATCAATTATTTTTGAAGAAAAGTGGTACCAGAATAATACAGTGAAATCTCTCTAAGATGTAATGTCTTCAAGTTGAATTGTTCCCTTAAGATGTAAATTTTGATGATCCCGTCATTTTCATTGTACATTCTACAAACATTGTATTTATCTGCAAGATACGATTTGGAAGTCAAAATTCTCTCAGATGAAGTTTTGGGTGACAGTTGACAAGAATATTGATCAAAGGATGCCAAGTTTTTCTTATTTCTTATTTTTCTTACCGCCAAGCTACATGAGGTGAAATATACAGCGAAATGAACTATTTGACAGGCGAAATATCTGACAGGTACAGCTAAAGGGTTGGGGGAGACACAACATCCGCTTTCGAAATTCAATTAAAAATAATATCTTTTTAAGCAGAACATTCCCTAATTGGAAGAAATTATGAACTGTTGACTGAAATTTGACGAATTACTCGATATTGATGTTATTTAATAGATTTTATTACGATTTTGTGCACGTTATTTGTTTACATTGCACATCAGCTGGTTGCTGTAATGCTTTATCCGTCAGATATTTCGCCTGTCAAATAGTTCATTTCGCTGTATATTTCACCTCATGTAGCCGCGCGGTTATACTTGGATACTTCATAGCAACTGCTTCATTAATTTTCCCAAAGTGAGTGTATATATCAGGTGGGATTATGGTGTTCTTCCTCACTCAAAGTCTATACAATAAAGAGGTCGAGTCGCCCAGAACATTTGATCAAAAAGTGTGGGAAAGTTTTGACAGCTGGATCAAAGTCTATATAATACAGAGGTCGAGTCGTCCAGAACATTTGATCAAAAAGCGTGGGAAAGTTTTGACAGCTGGATGAAAAAGCTTCAATAGTTTCATCGTAGCATACATTGAGGTTTTAGTTGTTGTGCAAGCAGTGGTCGGAAAGCATTTTCGGTCATTTTTACATCGTTTGTTTGTAATATTGTACTTAAAAAAGTTGACGAATATCAATATTGAATGATAATGAAATTATCAATCACAACAAGATCAGTGCCCGAAATTACGACAAAATCTTGTGCAGCTCAAGAGGGTCAAAGCTAAGAGGCCAGGTTTCTGATTGTGGTCCTTTTTAAGCGATGAATTTGTTTGTTCCATAACAAAATCTAGTATGCCTTGTTTGAAGTTCAAACAGTATTTCTCAGAAATGGTGGTTTACTGTGGTTTTACTCAGGCGTTGCACGAAGAAAGAAACCAAAAATCTTACGTGACGGCCACATCTTGGATTAAAACGATGATCTGAAGGTTACTGGATTCTAACAAAACATTTCCTTTCGCCAAATCTTATATATAGGCTTCAATTATTGAATCCGTTCAGCCAGCAAGCAAGTAGCAGTGTACCAACCGAACCAAATATGCTATCATACTTAAAGTGAGGAACTTATAAGAGTGCCTGTGCATTTATCCATTTGTTTCATTCAACAGACCTCCCATTGTTCTCAAATATCGTGTAAAATTCTGAAATCAAAGCACTTAGTTTGGTATGGATCTGAATGTCAAACCAGATATTCTTCCTATTTTTGGTTTTAGACGTCAAATTGCATTGGATAAGCCCACCTGATATATCAACTCACTTTGAATTTTTCTCAACATGAATATCTCTACAAGCTGACGCTCCCTTGATGATTCACCTTACATATATTTCACTGTATATCCATTTAGATGTCTTGCATTCACTTCAATTGTTTTAAAAATATAACATTGCGTATGAAATGGTTTGAAATGCAGAATGATACTGCAATACCTAATCATATTATTTAGCATTTCACTACTTTGTTAGGGGCATTAGATTATTTTAGTTTAGGATACAATACATAATTTTTAATAACAATTTTTAGATGTCGTAAGGAATGCTTTTTAGTACACTTTAAAGACTAATGGGACAACAAACATCATTATTAGCATACAGCCACGGTCATCCTAGTATCCTCATTCTGAACTACGGCAGGACTTCAATTGATTTTTTTTGCACTTTCACAAATTGTCACAAAACTCACGCAACACTTTCACACGGCCATCAATGCCTAACTTAAACCACTACCGACCCATTCATTACCTTCCATCCGATTTGACCGCCAACAGTTCAACGCCTTCCGGAGCGGGATGGGTCTTCTCCATCCTTGCGCACGCAAACACAGCCAGCCACACCGGACCGAAGCGCCACCTTTAAATGTGGCAAACCTCTTTAAAACTGGCCGACCAAACGGTGACCGCGCAAATTGCACACCCCAAAATCGGAACTAACACCTCACCACAACGCACACCACTACCAACACCACCACAAAACTGATGAAATCAGATTTAGCTCAATTGATGTTCGACTCCGACTCGGCACTAATTGATTTGACGTACTCGCAGGCGGCCCCGTCCGCATCCGCTACATAAACAACGGTCCCAACTTGTCACCAACTACTCAACACAACGACACAAGAACAACAAGCGTCACGGCGCTGCTCGACACATTAATTGCCCTCGCACTGGTGTTGCTCTGCCGGCTAGCTAGCAGCAGGCACTTGACATTTTCGGCCACGCTTGACTTCAAACACTCTCCGGGATATCAACCGCTCTCTCGCGCCTGACGGTGACACTTATGCTGCCCGCGTGACGGCGTGTACTCCCCCTCGGCACCTCACACCTACTCATACACAGCCTGATGCAGCATGATGGTCGCAAAAACTTTCGTCCCAACAAGCACCGCCTTAAAGTGTGGCCAACCGCACACCGAAGATGACTACTGGACCGATTCGCTGCCACACTGGGACTGAGCTGGAGTGTGTGGCAGCAGCCACAGCCGAACGGTGCCGCGATTGCTCCCTTTCGTCGCGGTTTCGCGGAATGACAGATTTGAACTTGAGAGCGGCCGGTACGAACAGGTTTTGCGCACCCAGCAAATGAACCAGCATCAGAAAAGGGAATGGAAAAGAAAATACAGCAACCCCGTACTTCGCGGCCCCCAAACGGCTGCGTGTCTTATGCAATGAAAACAATAAGATACATCATGCAGTAGCATCAGCTCTATCTTCCCCAGTGATGGGGTGAAGATTGTTAACGCCTCGTTTTGCGGCTTCTTCGCTACGCTCCGTTGTTTTCGCTATGATTTTCTCAACCCCACTGCACAGGCACGTGTGGCGCGGTGGCGTAGTAATTACGGTAACCGAACGGGAGTAACCTTCAGGCGGGTCAAGGTTGCCCTCCGCGCGGGGCAATGCGTTTTGAAAAGTGATCGTTATTTCCATTACCGGGCCGAGCGGCATCTTAATTATGAACCATTGCGGCGTGCAAGTGGCATAGAGCGGGATGAATAAAAGATTGGAGGATGCGAAAAACATGTCGAGCCCACTTGTCAGCAGGGAAGGTTGACGCGATCGCAACCAGTTCTGCAGTTTTTATTCATGTTTTATTTGATTCATAATTGATGTTGCTTTCAGACCAGAATTGCTTCCTTTTTTTTACAGCCCTGCAAACACAACGAGTCACGAGGTACTGCTTTGTTAGCATTCACATTACCATCGTGTTATCGCAGCTCCATCGTACCCGAATCGATTGATTGAAAGAATTTCAAATCAACTTCAACGTATTCCACCGTACAGCAGCTGGCTGCTTTAAGAATCAGTCTAATTGGATATTGATGCTGCCATCGCGTACCGAATTCCATCCCCCCATTGCACACACACACACCATTGCTATTGGGCGCTATGTGAGAAATTTAATTGCATGAATCATACAGCAGCCAGAGCGATACAAGAGCGATCATTATGCGATCGAAACATTCCTCACGAAACGCCGCTAGTGCGACGCTAAACCCCTCCTCCGACTACCTGAGTGTCTCTGGCTCGGGGCGCTAAATTCCTTTCCGCCAAGAACCGAAACTTGGCAGTTTCCGCTGCACGTCGTACGGGTCGTCTCTCGTACGGCGTGGCGATTGTGCAAAATTCTAGAAATGATAAATTTTCCCATATTGTGTTTTGGGGCTATAGAAAGGGAGCAAATTGAATCCACAAGCGAATAGGATGCGCTCCCTTCGCCTGGGGAGAAGAGCAATTGCTTAGACCTGTGTGTGCGGGGCTCCGGGAATGATGTGGGGCAAGGTGTAAGAAAATTCGGTTCGAACGGCACATGCCAATAATATTTGACTCCGTTCAATAGGAAACGGGTTGCCCCGTGCTAGTGGGGAAGTGGTGTTTACCTTTATTCGCAATTTCAATGCATTGCTGCATTCCTCAATTTGTTGCACAGAGACAGAAAGAGAGAAAAAGGGGGTGGAGGGTGGAGGCTAACGATGGGACTCATTCGTAAAATCTCGCCACCGTTGTGTGTTGTTGGGGTTGTGCATTCTGGTCCGCCCCCGCCAAAACCCTAACGAGCCTGATCGTTTTGGTGCTGCAGAGAAATGCAGAAAAGGAAGCGAACGAGTCCCTCCAGTCCTCCACGCGCAAACTCCGAGGCTGTTTAGTGGCGGGAAGCATGGGATCACGAAAATTGCATAAACACTTAGAGCGGGGAATGTTTGTATGGATTTCTATGCTGCTACCCGTGCATTGCTGCTTTCTTTCCTGGAACGCGAGCATAAAGGCGGCGCGTTTTTCTTCTGGGAAAGCTTTTTGGGATATAAATATATATATGTGTGCAATTGTGCACGAGGTGTACGAGCGTACCAGATGCACACTGGATCCCCTTTTTATGGTTTCCTTGTTTTTTTTTTTGTTCGTTTCTGTGTTTTGTAGAAATTTTCCATGAAAGCGATTGTGTCGTTAGATGGTGGGAGAAAATCTGTACTTTCCAGGAAAAGGAGCACTGTACTTCGCCGGAATGTATGCAAGCATTGCACGAGTGAATGAATTTATTGGAAAGAAAGCAAAACAACATCGTCGCTTCAAGCACAAAGAGCGTGTCAGAATGGAATTGATGCATCACAAACGTGTCTATATAAACGCCAGCCTAATTACACCTCTTTTCCTTCTATGCCCTCACTCACTCCGCGCCTGATAGTTTGATACACTTTTAAGCACAATCATCCCGTAATTGATTACATTTTCTTCTCTCTTCCTCGTTCATAATTATCATCTTCTCACGCCCTTCCAACCCGCAGCACCGCCGGACATTACCGTCGAGAAGACGTGGGTTCATGCCAGCGAGGGCTTCGACATCGATCTCGTATGCATCGTGCACGGTGACGTGAACTCGGAGGTAAGGTGAACTCATTAAAACTTTCCCTCAGAAATGCTCTACACACTTTACACACCACACCACCCCTCGGCCGTTCCACCCCATGAGCAAGCAGTGAAAAGTAAACTCGGATAAAAATTCCACTAATTGTTAGGATTTCTGACAGTTTTGCAAAGACATGGAAACTTTGTCCCGGCGCACCATCGCACCCCAGTGTAGTACAACGCGTCTTCCCCCGGTCGGCCACTCGGCACCACCTCAAGAGCGTCGGGACTTAAAATATGCTGCACGGCTGCAACATAAGTTTGTCCCCGTAAGACGATGATTCCATCCGAATGAAAGTCAAAATAATGTGAGCGAAATCAACGTTGCAGTCGGTTGTTGAAATTTGTCTCCCCCTACCATCAAAGATCGCATTACAGCGCACTGCCACTACAGCGGAGCGTTTAAAACTCCAGCCAGCTCCTCCGAGACGGGTTGCAGTAGTGTGTGTGTGTGTGTGCCACGGCACTATTTGCGCAACAATTTCTTTTGCTGCAGTTGCACCCGTTGCAATCCACTCCCAGGCGAGTGTGTATACGATACGGGCGTTGCAGCTAGCGTCCTGTGAGTGAGTACACACCTTTCCCTCGGAGTGTGTGTGTGTGTGTGTGTGTGTGTGTCGATGCGCTCTGCAGCAGTGTCACACTGCACTTTGTGACAACTTTTCCGTCAAACTTTGTAATTCATTTGCGATCAACTTCTGCCGCTGCCGCTCGATGTAAATCAACGTCCAAAAGTTGTGCGCACCACCCGGCGGGGGTTTTGCGGAATTGCTAACGATTTATTTACATTTGCAATGGAAACGTTAATTGTAAACGACTTTTACAATTTGGGGTTGTATGTTTTTGTAGTTGTTGTTGCTGTTTGGTGGAGTGCTTGCAGTAGGAAGTACGGTGTGTAGTGGTGCGGTGTTGCCGTTTAGTGTTTTTGGTAGCGCAAAGTTTACGCAACGGTGAACCCTTTTTGGGGTGGAAATTGTAAGCAAGAATTTGAAACAGGGTTTGTTTGTAGTTGCACTTGAGCATAAGGAACAGGAATTGTAGCTACAAGTTATTTCTTTTTCGAAAACGAAGATTCTTAAGTGCAAGGAAAGGTCGAATAGTTTGATCTGGAGATCTACCGAATTTTAAATAAATTTAAGCAATTTTGCTTTTACATTAAGTAAGGTATTAAGTAAGCAGGTTAGGGAACTGAGGACATTTTTTTGCTTATTATTACAAGCCTCATCATTTAATTGATGATACTTTTTCAAATTGATCACACCTCAACTAAACCCTACCTTAATATATAGAGGCTTTTGTTCAATGGAAAGATACAGTCAAACAAAAAGCGTATAAAAGTAGTTAAGCGAATCGATATAAGAAACTAATATCTTCATATTAACCCACTGGTCTGAAGGTAATCATTCAATTAACAGACCACTTCACGCTACGCCATTCACACGCAAGCCTTAAAAGTGCAGCGTTCTTATCTAGATAATGGCTAACTATAACCCTGAAAACGGTTCTGCCAGCTCCGTTCTCTAGCTCATCCCCGCGGCTCGCCGATAATTTAATTCTACATTAGCTTCTTCACACACTTTTTTCAGTTTGGTTGTGTTTTTTTCTCGCTCTTATTTTCTGCTGTCATTCAGACACGGTTTCAGGGTAAAATCGATTTTGAATACCTTGCCTGCGCTGTTCGCTTTCCGAGCTCTAATGAACAATTTTGCATGAAAGAACGCCAACGCTGAAAGCGAAAAAGGCGTTGAAAGGCTTCTTCTCAGAGGTTCAAACTTTCTTTCATTTTTTCTCATTTTTTGTTCTTCGGTTATCTACTTCAGCTTGAGAGCTTCGTTTTTAATTGTCTTTTAATCCTTTCGACTCTCTCTCTCTCTCTCTGGCTCAAAAAAGTAGAGGAAAAAAACGCCACTGAAGACAGCTTGTCCTTTTTTTTCTCTCTCCCCTTGCTTCGAACCACAAAACTAGCCAAGCTGATGACAGGTCGTCCGGGGCTAGCCGCCGAGATGAAGCAGAAGACTCTGCTGCTGCTACTGGCTGCCTAAGATAGTATTAGTTCTTTTAAAAATATAATGCTGCACTAAAACAAAGCGTCACCACCACCCAAACTGCTCGAGTTGATGAAATGCACCAACTGGCGCTGGGGAAAAAAAAGGCTCGAACAAAAATACAATAAAGAGACAAGGAATAAAAACCCCTTTATCCCAGTGTACGATAAGCAACCCCATGGATCGCAATAGAGAGTGAGTGAAAGAGAGAAAGAAAGAGAACACCCTGCTGCTAGAAGTCCGGAAGTCCTCCCGGGGGTGGCAAGGAAATATCAGTGTGCAGCAGTGTGCGCCTTCTCCTCGGTGTGGCGGCGCACCGTATTAGTTGTGAAACTTTCATAGATTAATTAAAACTTTAGTCAGGGAGTTCATTTTTTTTGTTGCTGCTGCTCAGAAACCGGGCCAGCACAAGGCGGACACCCCGCGCACACAAGGTATTATGATGACAATGTTCAACGCCAACGAAACCTTCCCCGGGGCGCAAAGTTCTGCACTCGGTGTGGAGCAGGGCCGGTAGGGGCTGGATTTCTGGTTTTTGCTCCACTGCTATTGTTGCTACTTCCTCAGTTGCAATTTAAAATTAAATGTGAAAAAGCATCCCACAAAGCGTGTTCCAGGGTGCCGCGGGGAGGGAATAGATATTGCGTTGATTGTTGGAATAAAATTAATAACAAGTAATGAATATGTTATCCTCACTCTGCGGGATCCGGGTGGGGTTTTTCGCAATAATTCTCAAGCGGCAGAGCGAAGTTGCCGATTAATTTGACTGCAGATAAATGCTTTTTCTCTGAAATGCTTCATTTGTATTTTCTTTCCATTCATTTTTAGATGCTGTGGTACCAAAACTCCTTCCTGCTGGATCCAACCGATCGGCGGTCGATGTACTCCAGGGGCGACAAGTACACGCTGAACATTCGCAACTTTCAGCAGTCCGATTTCGGCAACTATAGGTAAGGTTAAATGTGAGTGTGCTTGGAGCGCGCTGAGAAATGGTCCGTGCACTTTGGGACAACATTTTAACTTGAAAATAGTACCCTCACCCATCCGCGCCACGAATGCTTTGCGGGACCAAATTATGTACCGATTAGCTATCAAAAGAATGGCGTAAAGTTTTCACATTCCCGCAAAATAATCACAAACCATGGGGCTGTGCTTACTGGGCCGTGAAAAAGGCCCTGAACCTTCACCCGAACTGTTCGTTACGAAAGCGGCTCGTTAACAATTAACCGAATGACTTCATCTTTCATCTGTTGCCACACAGAGAGAGAGAGAGAGAGAGAGAGCGCGCGCGCGCCGGTTGGTCGATAAGACATCAAACACTAAGTCCCGGGCGCAAACCTCCATCAGGCCCCGCTGTAGCAGGGCGGGACGTGATTTTGGGGAGGTGGTGAAAGTTTTCAAAACCGAGCACCACGCGATGCTTATCCTGTCAACCCTCACGACACGGGTTCCGGCCCAGACCACCCAGCCGACGACTAATTTCCTCACACTGCTCTCTCCATCTCTACCTCCCCATTTGCGACATCACACAGCATGCAAAACCAGTTCCGAAAACCGCAGAGAGAACCTTGTGCTCGTGCTCTTCAAATAATCAAAGTTTTAAGCTTTTATGCCTATTCTCGGCCATTTCCGACCGAAAAACCACGTCCATAAATGACTTTTGCCCCTACCGTGCTGCCGCCAGATGATCCATTCTGACGCAAAAAGGGATCAGCCTGTGTCCCTGTCCTCCAACCGTCGATCAACTACCCTTCTTGGCAGTCAAAGGTGAACCTTCACCTTCCGACTCATAAAGAGAAAGAGAGCAGGCGTTTAAAAATTCAAATCTAAATCATTTTAATCATCCCTCACATCTCGGAAGCACTCTTTGGAGCAGCCCGCCCTCTCTGTTGCTGCCGGACGCATTACTTTTGTCTGGAGTGGTGAAACTTTCCGCTGCCTTATGGGTTCCGGGAGGGCAGGGTTTTTCTTCCCACCGGGGAACTTAAACCATTTTCCACAAACTTTACCGTTCTTGGGCCAACTGGTTCGCCCATTTTACGTCCACAGGCGCTAAAGATAGACAGGGTGGTTGAAGTAAGTTTTGACCGAAACGTCCATCATCCCGTGGATGTGTATGTTTGTGTTTGAAAGGGAATAGATTTTGACTTTCCATTCGAATGATGGGTTTTACGATAATATTAATACCCGCCGTGCTGGAAATAGGTTTGTTTAAGTTAGTGAAAATCTGGTTTTATTGAGTGGCTCTGGGGGTGGGGTCACACCAAACAGGATTGATGAAATCACTCAGGCAGTGATTTACGGTTCTTCGTAAGCGGCTCTTCGCTCCACTTAATGAGCGTGAAGGCTCGTGTGATCGCATAAGACAGTGTGTCCCATTTTGGAGAATCACAATTAATTGAAAGAATTCATTTGAAAAGTTCTCAAATTATATTGGTTTATGCAATGATTATCTCGAAAGCTAGCAAAAAATGACTCTTGGGCCAAAAGACACAATATTGGTGATAGTTTTATTTCGGTTTCAAATTAGTATAGGGTAAACGTACCTATAGTGGTGCTAGTACCAATAGTGGTGGTATTGCACTAAAATGCGTCTCATACGATAAATTAACAGTAGTTAAGTTATTTATGATAGTGTG
>KB665732.1:355050-370050 GCA_000349065.1 Anopheles quadriannulatus
TTTCGTAAATTCGATGTGTTTCATGGTAAAAATGATTGTGATTGCGAAGATAAAACATATTCCAACTGTTATGTGTTGAAATATTCAGAAATTGTTGTTTCTGACACTTTAAATCCATTAAAATACATCTGTACCACCACAAATTGCACCACTATTGGTACATTTACCCTAGTCATCAATTTTCACGTCACGTTCAATATTTCACAATTAAGTCAGAGACACTAAGCTCAGGCGCATGACGCAAATTTAAGATGGAAATATAATACCAAGTTGATGCATCCTTAAAACATCAGAAAAAGATCCGAATTACAGTTGTCATGTCATGTCTTCTATGCAGCCATCTTTAGAGTTCATACATTGACGCCATATCGAATTCGGAATTTCAAGATTATAAAGATGTTCAAGACGGATGGCGGGTCCCGTGGTACAGTCGTCAACTCGAACGACTCAATAACACGCATTTAATGGGTTCAAGTCCGGAATGGACTGTCCCCCCCCCCGTAGTAAGGACTGACTATTCGGATACGTGGTATAAAGTATTGAAAGCCTGTATAGGCCGGACGATTACGCCAAATAGAAAGATGTTCAAGAAATACATTAGGAACTATTCAATTTTAATGCAAATAAATTGATGCTCCAGATAAACCCTTTTAAAGGTGATTCAGTTGCGTAGCTTGGAAAGCATATCTTCTGAAGACAACTCTATCCTAGAGGTATAATAGCTGGAAACATTAAACTACTTTTAAACTTCACTCCTATTGTCTTCCTTGTTCCGTCTTTTAGTGAAGAAATCCCCAAAAGAGATACTCATCTATTGTGACTTTGTGTACTCCCTTACTAAGAGCTGCCCCAAAAAACACATTCCAAACGATCGACTGCGTAACGCTAGAATATTAACAAACAATTTTCACCAAAAACTTCACCTCACGGCAGCCCCACGGCACGGCACGTTTCATATCCTAACAGTTTAGCAGCAACCGATCTCACCATCATTGCAGTGCGAGATTTTGAGCCCGTTATCTTTGGGGCCCTACATAAGCCTCAAAACTGAAAACCCAATTTCCGTGCCGTGCCGAAAATTGTGCATGACCTCGTCGAGCAGAGGGTGTATGTGTGTGTGTGTGTGTCCAGAGGACAGGGAGAAGGGATGAGCGGGGGAGCGATTTAGGAAATGAGCAAGGCCATTTATTCTCGGACGCCCAAAAACCGGCCCGCCTTGCCGTGACGCGTTTGAGAAAGGTGCAAGCAGTCATGGTGCGTCTTTCGAAATCGAAACTAATTTCCTACCCGAACCCAAAGCCCGGGCGTTGTGTTTCAACGACTAAGCCATGGGCCATGGCTTTTTCCCGTTCAGCCGCTGACGGTCGGGAGCATTTCCAGCCCGCTCGCCAGCGACTCGGTCTAGGTGACTGAAAAACTAATTGGACCCGGTTGTGGTCCAAAAATGTGAGCAATCCTTTTTGAATTGTTTCCCACCGAGTCGATGGACCGGGAGAGAAGGCAGAGGACACAGGGACACCGAAAAAAGGAAAGAACTAGACGTACAAAAGCAATTGGGAATCTGACTCTTATAATAGGATTAATTAGGCTCGAAAATTGGTTCGTGACAAATTCATGCTTCTTTTGCCTCCCGGATTGAGCGGATTGTTCGCTCCGACCCAGAGGAGTCTTACTCGTAGCCAAGCCACTCGGGACATTATGTCACGACTCACTCGGGCATCTGCCTGAGGGCATGTGTGTGTGTGTGACGATAGCGACACGAGACAAAAAAACTCATCTAAAAGCAATGAAAATTTGATTTAACGCTCCTCTGCCACCGCACACAAAATATTGGTAAGAAAATAAACTTTACACTCGGTGCTTCATTCCCGCCCCCTACTCGAGTAAGACATTCAATCCCGCCGAGTCTAAAAGTAATAACGAAGGGTACCAAGTATCCACCAAAATAATAAAAAAAAAAATCAAAAAAGGGAAAACGCTCAAAATTTGGCAAATTTCTACGAAACCCGTAAACGAACCTTCCCATCGACCGTTCGGGCTTAACGATCGCATCATTGCGGGAACGCGAACACAAAAACAGAGGGGGCTGCCCCCTCACTTAAATCTGGCATCCGGATGAGTCCGGAGCTTACACACCCCACGACAGACAGTTACACCGACAGCGCGAGCGCGAGCGGTAGATAATAAATCTCGTCTTAATTTTATGATTTACGGCCATGAAAATTGCAGGAAGCTCGTTCAGCAGTGCCGCGAGTTCGCCACTAAACGGGTGGAATTAAAGCGCTGCTCAACCACCACCACCACCGCAGAAGGCCTTCGACTCGTCCTTCGTCCGTTTTTGCCGCAAGCAAAACTCGTGTCATGGCTCGTGTTAATGACGCCTTCGGGCGGGTTTTTACCAGCTACCAGCGGCAGCGGTTTCTTATTTCCGACAGTGTTTTCCTTTCGTCGCGCGCTCCCTGTTCTCAACGTTTTCCATTGCTGCTGATGATCGTTCGCTTTATTTCAAACTGTGTTTTTCCACTTTCTTCTCGCGTCCCTTTTGCAACAGCTGCGTTGCCGACAATGCCTTGGGCCGGACGAAAAAGTACATCGAAGTTTCTGGCCGCCCCGGCCCGGCCGCGTTCCAGTCGCCAGCGTACAGCAACTATCTGGATCGGTACAATCTCACCTACACGATAGAGTCGATCCCACCGCTGGACGAGATAAAGCTACTGTATCGAAAGTTGATGGTGAGTAGACAAGCAAAGTGGGTGCTTTGGTGCAGTGTCTTTAGAGGAAAGCGGGCTTATCTCAGCTTTTCAGCATCCGATACATTTACACCTTATTTTGTGTTGTTTTTTTTTAGGGGTTTGGGCTTTGTGTATCTGGAAATATTGCATTCAAATCAGTTACTTTGAGTAATAAAAATAGTACAGTTTTCCTATTGTTTTACCACCCGTAGAAGTTATGGAATGACTCTCAATATTCTATTTTTTTTTTATAAAACTTAAGTCCAATGCACATTCCCCAAACTCTTAGGCTTCAAATCGGCTTACTTCCAAATGTTCAATATCTATACATCGAACCATCATCGTTCTGTAGTAAAAACTATGCTCTCTCACACACGCGACCGTTTTCCGGCTTCGCCCTCCCCAACAAAGAGCCTTAAACTGACGGACGAACATAATCGTATTGTCACTGATTACGATAAAGCTTTCTGTTGTTGCTGGAGAGCGAGCGGTTGGAGTGCGGGGGTTTTATTTTTAGTGTGTCGGCCCAACGGGCAGAAATGAAAAGATACATTAGTTTATGAATTTTTTAACAATTTCCATCAGTTCTTGCTCGCATCGGGCTCACACTCACACATAAGCTCTTAGCGAGTGGGGTAAGGCAATGGAAGGGATGGAAATTTGTAGCATGCACTCAGCACGTGCTGCAGCAGTACGGCCGGTCGTTGAAAGCCGTACACCAGTGATACAGTGATGCAGCGAAGGGTTTACATTTTTAATGCAACTGAAAATTTAAAAGCTGCCCCACACTGCGTGTCGTTGTGTTTATTATTGATTTTGGCTGAAAGGTTGGCAAGGTGATATAAATGGCATTTCATTCCTGCTGAGCAGTGTTTTAATTTGTAACGCTCCGGTGAAGAAAGGTGAGAAACATTGAGAGGTAAACAGATTTTTACTTTGAAAAATGGCAAATTTTTCCCTTATGCTGTGTTTTACGTTGACAAAAAACCCTTTTGCCACAAAATACAATTAACTTCTGTGCTTGGGGATATAAATTTCTTCAACCCCCAGGCGTCATCACCATTGGTAATAAATATAAAATTATCTCTATACAGAACAGCCCGCATACACACAGCCTGCATATATTTATGTTGAGCATTATGTTAACCCGGCGGGATTCCTACAACAACAACAAAAAAAATAACCAAACAAACACATACAAAAAAAGGAAATTAAATTAAATTACCCATTTCCCCCATTATCACATCTTACATGTGCCCCCCCCCCCTTTTTTAAGTACCGCCGTTAGCCGTGTCCTTCCATTTGCACTTCACTTTACACACACTCTCTGCCTTCTTTTTCTCCGTTTTCCTTTATGTATGCTCTCGTCCTGTACTGTCCTGTCCACCATCACCGGGCATCATCATTTATCATCGGCGCAACACTACCACCGGTCACTCCGTCACGCAAATCACGACCGGGCTGCATTTTACTTCTCTGGTCACCGCACGCCGCCACACCGAAACACTCCGTCGTCTTGTTGCGTTGTACGCGATATGTTCTCTGTTCATTTGTGCTCCGCAACAACTACAACGATGATGACGCCGATGATGATGATGATGATGTGTGTTTTTATGCGGTACAACAATGCACGTACGACATCACCACCACCGCGGTATCACCACACGGTACCACCCGCCGAACCGACTGCAGATGAACGAAACATATCAACATCCGGGCAGCTGGGAGGACACCATTTTAGTGCCAACATTAACCAGATCCGATCCTACACATTTTATTATGTCGCATGTGATAAGAGGGCTCTCGCCGAACTCCGTCTACGAGGTAATGATTCAGGCGCGGAACGTGCACGGCTGGAACGAGGTAAGTTGTGCTTCCCTTGTCTGTCTGTTTGTTCTTGCTTTTGTGTCAATGTAAAATGTGTTACTTCTTTCCTGCGTGTTGATCCATTCGGTGGCTGCCTGCTTTTTGAAAACCGTTACAAAACGGTACGGCACGTTGTTGCAGAGCACGTGTGCGATGGGTATATGTGCACACAGCACACTGTGATGGCACTTCCTGACGCGCCCGCTGTTTGTTGGCTTCCTCTTTGCGTAAAAAAAAACCCTCCCCACAGCAATGTTGTTTGCTGCCTGCCGGAAAAAGCAAGCCCGGAATCTCGGTTTTGCGATTTACGACTCGAGCCTGAAAGCCTCATCCTTCCGGTTTTGGTTTTGATGAATTGTTTCATTACACGTATCGGGATGCTGTGGCAAGGGGAACTACACCTGCATGTCCTTTTTTTTTGCGCCCAACACAAACGAGATATGTGTCACACTTGCCTTGCCATAATCTTCGTGTTTATGCACTGTGTAACGGGGTGTGGGAGTGTGAGTGAAACGTTGTGGGAAGGACATAAATACCATCACGGTGACTTAAGCGCACACAAAGGACTCAGGAAAGCAGGAACTTCACTTACAAGACCACGGAGGCAGAGGCGGCCGTGAACGATATGGTTAAATTAAGGCATTGAAGACACTAAAGACTTTGAAAGGCTTTCCTGGCGATTAAAATAGTTTTGCTTTTGATGCGGTGGAGCTTTTTTCCCCCCGAAGGAAAAGCAAATCGTTCTGCTTGGCTAGCAGACAGTTTCCATTTTTGCGTTTGCACACATGCACTGGTTATTTTTAAAAAATTAATTTACCTTAAACCCTTTCCGCAGCAAAAGTCTAAGCCTAAGCCGGCTGAAACCTTCCCTTCGGACTGTGATGTGTGATGCATTTGGCAAATTAGTTTTTAATGCTCATCAAATCAAACACCCAGCCGGCGGCGACGGTAGCAGCAGCAGCAGCAAGCAAAGCCCTTATATTTCATTCATCAGCCGGCTTCATTTGTCAGAATCCATTATATGGTAGCATCGAGCGATGGGAGCGGAAAAGCAAAAGTCAGACTCAGGACTCTATCGCTGTCTGCTGCTCTCTGTCTCGCTTGCTTGCTTGCTAGGTATAAATTATTTTCGCAGGGATTTTCTAGCCCGCAGGCATGCTGTGTCTTGCGTGCGTGTGTGCCCCGCATGTGTCTGGCTCGTGTTTTGCACGGTCATTTGTTGATCATTTCTCTCGCTCGGAGGAGAATTTTGTGTGACCGTTTGTGCGAGTTCAGTAATTTCGCACGGCGCTTGATTTATAAGCGTGATTTTCACCATCCCTTTGCCCCACTTTTTGACGGTCGATAAATCTTGGTTTTACGATATTTCACTCGCTTTCTCCTCAGTCGACAGGACATCAGTCGACAGTGGACAGTGTTGCTTTCTTTGATTTAATACAGCTTAGTTTTGGAAGTGTTGACAGAAGATGGATTAAAACTGGATTTGACGTAATGAAAAAGAAATGAAACGAAAAGGCTTTTTGTGCTCTGCGATAAATTAATAGTTTTGACTAGATCGTCAGCTTAGCGAACTCTTAAGAAGCTTGACGCTGTTCGACACAAACCCGAATGTTTATTTGCAATGGGCAATGTTAAAACATGCCTTTAAGATGTTAAAGCTCTCCAATGGTCGTTTTTCGCGCGAGATCGAAACAAAACGGACAACAGCAAAACGCCAAACTCGGAACCAGGAGCATCAGCTCGGAATTTCAGCCCATACCAGAGCTTATGCCTGTGCTAATGCTTATTATCATAATAAACATCCACTCCGATTGATACGCGATGCCAGTGGTACAGCCGCTCGGCCACGGCTACACGAAAAATGGTGTCAAAGTTCAGCACAGCACTCGGCGGAGAGCTTAAGAAGTTAAGCGCCGGCCAACAAGTTTCCTCCTGGCCAAGCGCGTTCGCGTTCGCGTGGAATAAAAACAATCCTATTTGCGCGAAACGGCAACCGGAATGAGACCGTCGTCGCCGCTGCCGCCACCGAAAGACAAACTTTCATTAATTTTCACTGTAACACAAAATTCAAATTCTTCTCCACCCCGGGTTGTAACACGCATCGGGCGCATTAGCGCCGGCGGATGAGAGCGGAATACCAATAAACGGAAACGCCGTCGCCGCCGCTGCTTGGCAGGCTCGTTAACGTTGCCTTTCGCCTGTTGTTGAGAATTCAGCGCACCAAAGCGCACGTGCTTGACCGAGGCGAAAGGAAGCAAAGATAAATATAAACTATACATTACCATCTAAATATAGCACTGTTGGCATTTGTAGCGGACCGATCAACAATGGATGGCGTTGTAACAAGATTCGCTCGCTGCTTGTAGTGCCTGAAAGCTCTAATGGATTAATGCGCCACACGCCGGGGATAAGGGTTTGGTCAAAAATACCAACATGTTCTGTTTGCACGTCATACGGAAACACACTTGGACACATCTGACCTGATGCACGATTAATGGAAGCGTGTCTTCATCCCCGGACAACGATAAGCTTTCGTTATGAATGAAATATAAGGCCCACCGGCTTAAAGCTCGCAGTCTAGCCCAATAATAGATTATCTATAATGCATTTCCCTGCCAACTATTCACCCTGCCTTCGCGGTTGAAGCTTTCGGCACAACTTCAAAGTGCCTTTGGGCACAAATTTGCACCCTTCCCTCCCAACCTGGAGGCCACGTCCCGACAATAGACTTAATTTGGGGACTGATCATTAATTTCAACTTGTTCCATCATCACAATAGATTAAATCGTATTGTTCACTGCTAAACAACTATTAAACCGATTATCATTAGGGATGTGGCGGTCCGACCTCCTTCTAGCTGGCGGTGCCGTTGCGAACGCTGCCAAAGTGCGCTGCCTTCTGATCCTTCGGTCGGATCGGGTCCGCCTGCCGGAATACGCTGGCAAAACGAAGCACCGCTCAAGCCGCGGGCCTTCGAACTTTACCCACCGCACACCGCACCGATGACAACAGCCGGAACGAACGAAGCGGCAACGGAAAGAGGGAATAGTAGTATCCTCTTGAATTAATTATTTCTGCTCATCACCATTTCGAGCTGGAGCGCTGTGTGGAGCGCGGTCGGAGGCGGCCTCATCTGGCATTAATCCAACTCGGGCGGGCATCATCCGTCCGCAGGCGAGCCCCGTACCCGCGGTCCTGGGAGAAGAAGCGTAATGGTTTCTCAGACAGGGCGTGAAATATCTATTATAAACGATATGTATATTGGATTGATTAATTCGATTTTCGCCTCGGAAACGTGCCACCGACGGCAATCGGATTGGCGTGCCGCGACGCTCCGGAGTCGACGGAACACGGCTGACGGACGGGCCTGATCCACTTTGCGCTTAATCGAATCTTTAACTCGTTGATGCATTGGTTTGTGTGCCTCATTAGTTGTTCGATCGGGTGTGTGTGACTTTAACATGATGAAACGTGTCGGCTTGTCCTTTGGTTTGGGACACGCGTCTGTATGTTTGTATGTATGCCAATGGGGAAATGATGTCTTTCCATGTGTCATCTAGGAAGTGTATTTATAGAACAATCAATAAGCAATACTGTTAGTATTTTCAAAGTATTTAATAATTTGTGCTCTCTCTCTCTCTCTCTCTCTCTTTCTTTCCATTCCAGATTAGTGACATCCATCAATTCTACACGCGAAACTTTGACCTTACGCCGAACGAGCTGGAATTCGTGATGAGCTCAATCTCCAACAGTGGCTACCGGAAGCCGTTCTCCTCGGAGCAGAGTGTTAGGATGCTTGCCACCTGCTTCATGCTTGTTCTGCTCAGTTTTTCTCTTGCAAATCGTTAAGTGAAACAGCCCCTTGTGGTGTGTCTCCGAAGGAAAATGCTAAGTGATGTATTATGAATTCCAGGCCGTGTAAGCTTCACACACCATGTAACATAGGTTTGCGGCTCGTGTCAATGTCAAGGAAACTATCAATTGTCCATTCAAAAGGCTCTCTTTCTGGCAAATACCATTTTTAGCAGCAGTATCTTAAAAGCCAGCAAGAGAGATAGAGTCTAGTGTGCGTCTGAAGAGGAAGAATATGAAGAAAAAGAAGAGGAAGAAGAAGAAAAAACAAGTGATATAGTCAATAGGAAGTAGTTGCTGTGTGTAGCACTATGTTTTCCGTTCTCAATTATTCCCGTTTTTTTTTTCGTGAACTCAATTCACCCAACCCAAAGCCCTTAGATCGTTAGTGTACGAGTGACTATGGCATACGTAGGCGTGGTATCCTTGCTATAAATATTACTCGAACGTAGGATGAACTGTATACAATGGTAAGAATTGTGTTTTATGTGCGTATGTGTGAGAGTGAGCCGAGCGTGGAGTAAAGATAGAACACGTTAGTACTAAGCTAGAAGATGCCGAGCTTGTGGCTGGAAGGCTCCGCCACAGTTCCGTCGTGTGTAGTCGTCGTATCCTTAGCAGAACAAAAAAAAGTCATCTTTGTGAAATTAATACTAAAACCCCAATGTCTATAGCAATGCGAAGGTGTCTGTCCTTGGGACACAGAGGTCCATAACAGCTCTTTGATCTTTGGAGCTGGGGAAAGGTAATGTACATATAGCGCAAATCCTTTCACTGTTTCTTCCTCTTGAGCAAAACAGAACCGGACAGAGCGTTCTGATGGCACCGATACAATTAGCTACGGACGTGCATCGTGATCACGGTATCGGCGAAGAAAGGACCAGAGATTCGCGTCCATTAGTGAGCGGTTCTTGCCCCCGTTGGCCTCGACGGTCGGTTGTCCACAAAGTCCCGCTGATCCCGCTGACTTTCTTTAATGGACTTTGATGGATCGGGCAGGGCGGCCCCCGAGCCCTAGGTAATGGAACAGTGTACACCTTCCCCGTTGGGGTTTGTGCACTGGTGGGTGTGTAGGTGTAAATTTTTAATTCATCATCCCAACATCCCTAACCGGAAGCTTTTATTACCGAGAATCGCCGAGAATTGTGAAGTTGTCGTAAACCGGTGACTACGCGGAAGGGTTAAAGAGCTGGAGCAGGTGGGAAAAGCGGGAAAGGAGTGCAAACTTACCAAAGCCCTGGGAAACCGTCGAAAAACAAAAGTTTCCTCCAATTCGGGATCGAAGACGTTCAATACGTATCCCCCCCCCCCGCCGAAAGCGAGCGGGGAATAAAACTTCCTCCGAAAAACCGGATGATGGATTTTCACGTTTTTCACCTGGCCTCTCCGTCGCCATTCTGCCCCAAAAATGGGCCGGAAATGGGTTCAGGGAACAGGCTTTGGAGCAAAGTTTGCCAGGCTTTTAGAACAAAACAAAAAAAGAGGCCAACCTACCGAAACCGTAGACCACCACAAACCTCCGGATTCGCCCAGGGAGCTTTCGCCGGCTTTCCGGGGCCTGTGGATGTGGTTAAGGCGTTAAAGGAAAAGCATTCTACTCGAGTGGTCGGTGTATCGGGCGGGGATGGGTGTTAATGCTCGGTAAAGTGTTTGCACTTTCCCATGTGGCTGGTGCAAATCTTTCAAAACCATTCGTGTGTTCCGGGGCGAGAGCGTGGAGGCACGATGAGGCGAAACAGGAAGACATCAAACCCAATCGGCCCAAACAACAGCCAATGTCGACAACAGGCGGCAAAACGGGCAAAGACAAAAGATTCGATTCTCGAGAAAATGATGAATCTTTGATTAAAAACACTAAAGTGCCTTATCTACGAGTAGATCGAGAATCGCTTTTGTCGCCCGGTGGAGATTGTGGCCGGCCGTAAGCAGACGGGGTGAACATTTGTGAGACGAGATTGCTCCTTTTTTGTTATTGTGAAGCTAAGAAATCATTTCAAAACGGTGGATTGAATGCTTTTGCAGTGCTTTATGTATTTGCGTTAATTTTTGTGTTTGTTTCAGTCAAAAGCATTGTATTGCAATAGTTTTCTAATCGATTTGAAGACATAGTTCAAATGGGTTATGTTGTCCGCTCGTGAAGTATATGCAAAAAAACCAATGCGCAACGGCAAAGATGTGTCATTTTCACTTGCTGCATAATCGTTAAGCTAGTGCGTCCGGCGTCATAAGCCGCAAGGCAAACATTTTCGCAACATTTGCTAGAGCGAAACTCATCTCGCCCATGTCCCGATGCCTCCCTTATCCACTCTCGGCCACATAGAATATGTATCATCAATAGCATTAGTCTGGACGCTGAGCTGTGTGTTGGAACTTGTGAGCTGGAGGAAAGCTTAATTGCGTCAACATCAGAACATCGGGCGGTGTATCAGTAAACTTGCACTGTACATAATTCGTACAAATATCGTAAAACCATCGCCTCCTTCCCCCCATCACCATCACCTTCGCTCTTCTTCATTCAGCTATCGTTGTAAGGCACCAAAAACCCAGGCAATTTTGTGTCCCACCCTGCACCCTAGAAGTAGACTTAAGTAGCCGTGCGTCTCGTGCGTAGCCGATTTGTGATCCATCCCGAGTTCGATCGATTGCAGGTAGAGGAGAATGTACATATTGAGCAGGAGTAGGCGTAATATGTAGCGAATGATACGCTCATTGGAATCAAGGGTCAAATGAATCATTCAGTATGAAAAAATAGCAAAAAAGTGACAAAAAAAAATCGGAATCTTAACAAAGCGTACACTAAAACGAAGCAAATGCAACTCGTGTAATGCGAATGGAAAGCAACAGCAAAAAAACCCCGCCCGTCTAGCCCGATGTAAACGTAAAATTGTGTAAAATGTAACAGCCAATAGAAATAAATCAAGATACTAACGATTAGTTTTGATGTACGCAATGGTGCGAATTGATTGTAACACATATCACAGACGGTTTTTGTGACCTTCCGGCAAAGCGCTGTATGAAACGGTAAGTGCAGGTACAATAATTTTAGTTGTCTTTGGTATTAGATTTTCCCATTTTTTGAGGTACTGCAATTCATCCATAAAATATTTTGTAAATCTTTGACTTTTATTTTCACTTTTTAGTTGTTTTTCGTTCCTAATGTTTTGTTGACAAAAGGACACATTTTCACGTGATAATTAATTACTTTTTGTTAAAAAAGTTTAATTAATCTTTAACCAACTCTTTTTTGTAGCTTCTAACGCTTTTTATTCTTGTGGTACTATTACTGTTTTACGACCGTTTTTTATTGTTACTATTTCTATTGAAGATTTCTTATAACCTTGATTCCACTGGTCAAACGTTGATTGCTGTTTGTTTAGTTCATTCAGTGGATTACAGAGTTGAACTAACTAAGTGTTTTTGATTGTGAGTAATATACAGGGGTTTCCAATGATATTATTGACATTTTCAGCGATTTGTAGATTCGTTCAGGCATATAATAGACTCTTTCAGCGAGATATAGAATTGTTCAGAAGTAGGCGTTGACATGTTCAGCGATTCTGTAGTGCTGTCATTTGTTTTGTTTACACCCTGTGTCGAAGCGTGTAATTTTTCATTCTTAGATGTCGTAAAATAATTTTTACTTTTTAATAGATATATTAGTTAAAACCAGCAATTCTTTTCGAAAACCGTTTGTTTACCTTCTGATGAGAAAGATCCAAGCTGCAGTCCAAGGGGTACGAAAGTGACAGCTCTATGGTATCGCCCGCTTACGAACAATTCTATGGCTGGTATTATTGAATCCGTTCGTAGCGGCGGCGTACGTCCCGACGCTCATTTTCCTAACGTACTAGATGGTTGCTACAGTTATTCACCGCGGTGTTGTAGGACCGGGCTAAAGAAATGTGTTGCCATCCCTAGAATTTCATGTGAGCGCCGTACGTCCCCGCTACGAACGGATTCAAAAATGGCTGGTTATATCTCGCTGAAAAAATCTATTATATGCCCGAACGAATCAACAACTCGCTGAACATGTCAATAATATCATTGAAAACCCTGTAACTGTTCTAAATATCTATCCAATGATCGTGTAGCTAAATGTATCATACAACGTAAAGCAAAGAGAGTCAAAATAATCAAATGAAAAAAATCATTATTTCCATGCAACGGATGGATAATTTCGAATGCGAAACCTTAAGTATTGTAACCATATTTTAATGTTGATTCTTACATTTCACGTATCTTTAAATTAATGTCTTGCTAATGTATCTTTTTTCAATCCCAAACTTCAAACGCCTAGCTGTGACAACGCATTAAAATCGATCCTTGTGCTCTCAATTTCCACAGTAATTACTGCCCCAAATTTCCAAACCCTCACGGTTTCAAGACGTGAGCAGATTTTCGATCCAAATCTCCATGTTTTACCATTTTTATTAAGATCCATCGCGAAAATCTGTCACCAACGCGCGAAACAAAAAGGGTTCTGTTTTTTGTGTTTTTTTTTCGGGTCGTTCGGGAAACTTGAGCACAGGATTCGAACCCAATGTCCCACTCTACCCGATGCCTTACCTAGCATGGTGCAATGTGGTCATCATCCATCGACACTTTCAGCAAACCCACCCGCAATTCTCCACCGCTCCCTTTGCGCATCGATCGAAAATGCTCCGATTACCGAGCACCGGGCAGGAGGGAGTAGAGCATGCTTTCAAAAACTTCCTAATGACATTCATTTCGGTGTGCCTGGGGTGGCCGACACGGTCCTCCCCATAAAAGAGGATGTATCTATTAAATCCTCTGGGCGCTCGTATTCCAACCATCCAAACCATCACGGCACGCTATGACGCTGTGATGATGGGGCGGATCATTTCCTGCCCCATCCTCTCTCACTCTAATGTCCACTCTCTCCACCACACACTCCGTGGCAAGCTTACTGAACCATATGCAACCGTAAGCATGTCCTGCAGTATGTGTGTGTGATGAGGGGTTGGTTGGGGTGGTTGATTAGCCCATTGGCGAGCTGGTCAACCGCGTGCCCGCGAAGAACGTCGAATAAAGAAGCGAGGAGCAGCGAGCAAAAAACCCGGCACCCCGTGTAGATTATCCTGCAGCCTATAATTTATGGTTTTGCAAATTACGCCCCGTGTAATTAAAGCTCAGCACACGGTGGGCGTTCTCAACCCAGTCGGTGCCGCACGCTGTTTGGCAAATGATGACGATCGGGCCAATAAAGCAAAGCTTCTAACACCTCGTCCGAGGGCGAGAAAAAAACTTACATTCGCAGGCTTTACGGGAGGCAAGGCAAGAGGGTTGTTCGATGTGTTTTTTGTGGTTGTATTTGGTAAATACAGAGTGCTTAAACCCCGCCGAAATGAGGCTGGGACTGGGTGGTACTTTTGTTCCGAGGAAGTAGCATTCGGTATCGCCCAGCTGCTTCCTCTAAGGTTTAGGGACGGTAATTCTGTTCTATTATTTTTTGGCAGCCTGCTTCGAGAAGGGGATAGATACCTCTCTCACACACACATACCTACGAAAGCTCATACCGTGCTATCCATACCTGACCGAAAATTGATGGCAAGCAGGAAACATCACCGCAAAGTGTGTATGTCAGCTAACAGCAGCGCCGTGCCAAACAGTGCAATGATTGTACCTCGGTTTTTATTCACATAATAAAAGCGACTCCAGCCCTGCACCCGTTCGTCGGGACCGGGGATGATATGCACGGGAGCATAAGATTACCGGGCGATAAAATGGGTTTTATGTACGCTAATAACTGTAAATAAATACTGCGCCGCCCAAGGCAACGGCAACGGTTGCTCGATTTCCATTTTTTGTTTCATCCGAGATGAGCCCGTTCGAGGCAGCATGATCACCGGGAGGAAGTTGGCTCTGTTTAAAATTTTACATAAAATTGCATTCAAATTTGTTGAGTATAACAAGCCAACCAAAAAAAAAAAACGCACCTGTCCACTCCGGAAGCGTTATCGAATTACCGTGTGCCCCAGTAACCGGCACTGGGCACAACATCCGCACCGATAGCCGCGCGGCGTTCAATAATTAGATAAATTATGCCAATAAAATTTAATAATTGATTGCCCATGTTCCACGGCGACCATGGCGACCACCGTTAAGGTAGTGTGGCAACAACAATTTAAGCGTTCGAATATCGACAACTGCCCCGGTCGCGAACGCTTTGCGCGGAAGGATGATTGCTTTTGGTTAATCAGAAACAATTTCAATTGATGTAATGGCAATAATTAAAGAACGAGTACACTTTTTTATATAATGCCACTGCTGTTGTGGTTTGTATGAGAGAGTGTGTGTGTGTGTGTTTCCATTGTTGGCCTATCTTTCCAACGGGGTAGAGGGAACCAAGCAGATTTACATTTATCCAATGGGGTTTTTTTAAGGGAACCGTGACCGAATCCGATTGTAAATATTTGATGCACACTGCAACCGACCGACCGACCGGGGTATTACCGCTGTTTGATCCTGTGTGAGCTTTGCTTAAAATGAATTAACAATAATTACCAATGATCGGTGAAATCGGGCCGTT
>KB665732.1:375050-396416 GCA_000349065.1 Anopheles quadriannulatus
TGACGCCATTATTCATTTTTATGAGGTCGTCCAATCCGCGTGGGGCACCGTGGGGCACCGTGCGGCTCTTCCCACCGCTCCTACCTCCGCACCATCAACGGGAAACGTACGTAATCGAAACGCACAACCGCACAGCGTCTGCTTTGGTCCAATTGATGCTGAGCCAGCATCTTGAGCGTATGGCGGGTTTCCTTTCGGTGGTGGTCGCACAAGGCGGGCAGGCAATGTGGTTTCGTCTGCGCTCCGGGGCGAAAAGCCACCCAGCCGCCAGCCGCAAGAGCGAGGAATAGTCACTCAGAAATGCGCGAATTCTCACCGGTGCCGTGGTGATGCGGCTGCTGCTGCGTTTGGTTTCTGCGGTGCATCTACGTGCGCTACGTGATTCGGTGCTGGCCGCAAATTGAGTGGTGTAAGATTACCTGGCGCATACGCTCACCTCATTTCGTCATTTCGAATCGAGCTGGCCGGGTAGGATCATTTACATTCCGGGCAGGTCGCTGTTCAAGCAGGCACTTGACGCTGTTTCTCGGGCAAAACCGGAACCCCGGGTGTTCGCTTGGCCGGATGCGAATTTCACACAGATTACTATTGCATGGAGATTGGGTTTAGGTGGCGGGGGAGATGGGGATGGCAAACGATTGTGCTCGAATGATTATTGTAATGTTATGTTGCCATGTTTGTTGAATTGTAAATACAGTGCTTTACAAAGGCAAGGCTTGAGATTATTTTAAATTGCTTCTTTTGTGAGAAATAGTAGCATTAAATAATCAAAAATCGTTGGTTGAATATACTTTTACTAAAAATTTAGTAAAAATTGGTTTGAATGTAAAAAAGACGCAATAATATTTGCATTTCCTATATTTATATTCTGTTCTTTATCCATTTTTTAGTGTATTTAACTTGTCATTCTCTATTCTTTGTTGTATCGATTATTTACTCCATTATTTGATTTTGTTTACCTAAGTCATTTTGTTTTTTTTTTTACAAATTTATCAAAATGGCTCTTGTACTGTCTTTTTTAATTTCAGCACGGATGGCTTATTTACTTTTTTATCAATTTAGAACTTCAATGGATTATTTTCAGTTTTTACTTTACAAAATGCATTCATTAAAAGCTGTTTTCTTATAAAAGCTCTTCTCTTTTTTCATTATTACATTTTTTTTTTATTATTACGTATCTTATCACTTCTTTAACTATGTGTTTGATATTTTGAATATTCTTATGTACCATTCATTTGTTTTTTTTTTATAATCTAATTTACTAGTTTTGTAATGTTTTTGATATTTGATATTTTTTATTTTCTTATTTGAGCTTTAATGGAATGGCTTTTTTATTTAACAAGTTGTATGAAAACTTCTCATATATTTTTCATGTTTTGAAATATAATTGGAGGCCTGTTTCATACTTTACTCATCCGCAATTTATTACGACATTTGCCTATGCCTCGAGCATCAATCCTTTAACACGGGTGCATAAATAAGTGCCGACAGTCGCTCTGGGGGGTGAGTCATTGACGGGCCAACCACAGCTTGACCACCCCCGTTTGATGAGCTTGACAACAACTCGATAAACGACTTTCGGTGGTTTTACGTCTCGAGAGACTGTGGCCGAGTTGCCGTGCCGGGTCAGCAGCTGTGCTGCCCCGGACCCAAGAATGGCCTAACAAGGATAGTAAAACTGAATAACGTAAACCGTTATTTCTCTATGATGGTCTGTTTTGTTTGCTCATTGCTGTGTGTCGTGTTTTCTGGCCGGCTTCGGCCACTCTCCAGCCACCAGCCAGTGCTTGAGTAAGTGCTCGGATTTAAGATCCAGCCAAGTATGGTATGTTTTATGATAATTTTCAAGCTCACCAGCAGCACCAGCAGCTCGGAGCGCTCAGGGCGGACGGGCAAAGCGGAAACGATTCAACTCCGGGTCGCAGTCGCTGGTCGTCCATAAACGTGATGGGTTTTTCCTTCCTCTTACGCCCTCTTCTCTCCCTGCTTCGTGCGGGAGAACAACTCTTTTCGTCGGGGCGCTATTTCGTAGAGAATTATTACCGCATTAAAGTCAACCAACTCATCGACGTTTTTATTTTATCACTCCGTGCGTTCGGTCCGCCGGCCGTGTAACGGCGATGAGTCGACGAACATAAAACCATTCGCTGGTGAAACGAAGCCCTCGAGCTGCATCTTCGCTGTTACATCTATTTTGTCCTGTTTATCTGCCGCGTTCGGTTGCTCCCAAAAAGCATGGAGTTGTTAACGATCCAAGCACCCGTCAAACCGAACAAGAAACGCGTGTCGTGGCTCGGTCGCGTTGACGTATACCGGGGGACGACGACCATAAAGACGTTTAATGGTATCAAATGTACGGATGCTGGTCGTTCCCGAAAAAGGAGCGCCCTCCTAAATAACACGCCAAAAATTACAGGTTAGCGTGGAAAGGTTTGACAAACCCAGGGCCAACTTGGCAGGGAATGAAACGGTTTTTACACGCGCCACCGGGGACAGAACAAAAAGGACACCCGAAAGCCGTACCATTTCGAAGTCTGGCGGCGTGCCATTTTGGACAATGGTATTTTGGAAAACGGATACAGTTTCCGCTTTCCCGCGCTACCCCCCTCCCCTTTTGCTCATTTCATCTTGCTTGCGCCGGTACATATAATTCCTAATGCTTTTGTCACCCGCCAACGGAATTGGAGGACCCGAGCACTGGGACTGGGAGAATGCAATCAGCAAGAAAAGCATCCACCTGTGCTGCTTCCACCACTTCCTTGGCTGGGGTTCAGGCTTTGCAAGCGAGCCGGCGGTTTTAATAAGAATGATTAATAATTGATCAGGAAGCATCTGTCACGCTGCGTTACCGATTCGATTGTGTGCGATTCTGCGTGTGTTTTATGGCACAGCTGCAGGAACGCGGTGCCATTTGCTCTACGGTTTATCGGGTACGTTCCGGGTATATGGGAGTTTTATGAGAGTGTGTGTATGTGTAGGCCAAGTCGTAGCAAAAGGCAGCTTCTTCTTGGGAGCCGTTGTGAAATAATGATGAAAATACCAAACTAAACGTACGGGTCCGAAAGGAATGTTGAAATTCGATCCGGTGTGCGGTGGTTGTGAAGAAATGTGTTTTACTGCCTGCACAATGTGTGCCCTCTTTCATGCTGGCTCTCTTTTGTTCAATGAATGGTTTCCTGTTAAAGTTTACAGTATCTAAGTGCTTCAATATCTGGACCAAGCTTTAAACATACAGTCAGTAATTGGTGATAATCAATCAGATGACGTACCTCAAGCTCATTTGTCAAACCAGTCAGCTTATGACCGTAGTTATATTCCCCAAGCATTTAGTTTAGTTTAGTTTATTAATCGATGGACTATGAAGCCCTCTTGAGTCAAAATTTGTTTACAATACACATTAGGTAACGAACAGAACATTTATATATTGTTATTGTTGAACGCATTCCGAACACTTAGTTCGTCAGTGTCGTCAAGTGAAGTCAGTTCCGTTATCGTCATTCCAGGCTCGTAAATATCGTCTGCTGAATTGAATGAAGTGAAGCTGAAAGCTGAACTGAAGAAGTCGTGAGGACTCATCTCAAATATGTCAGCACAGAACATGTCACTAGACAAAGCAATTGCGTATTCTGATGTACTTATCAACTAATATTTTTATTTGAAAAGAGAAATTACTGAACTTCAGTAAAATTTTACTGAATTTTTTTGAGCTGAAGATTCAGTAATCCTTTCAGTAAAAATAATGTTTACTGAATCATTCAGTAATGTTGCGTGCTCACCAAAATGACAGCTCGTTTACTGAAATCACACTAAAGCCACTCCCATATTACTGATTTTTCAGAAATTGGTAGCGCTTAAAAAGTGACGAAATATTTCTATCAAATTGAGTTTTTTTTTATTAATGCACAGAGATTGACAGTCCCTCAATTCATGTTCATACATGTTTTGTGTTGTTTGATACTGTTTTTATACTGTATTTTGCCGCCGCAAGTTTGGATGGTTCAGTGAGCGTTCACAGACACCACGCAATTTTAGCAAGCACACAGTGGATTGAGCAAACATTTTACACACCAACACGGCTGCCAATTGTTTGAAATTAATCCCGTAAGCCTAAATCTCAACTGAAATTTCACCAGCGTGTCTGTAAGCGCTTACCAAATCAACCTTTTGCACATCACGAGCAAGTGGGTAGCGCATTGTTTTGTGTTGATGTTCTGACTGACAGGTCTATTTGACAGAATGAATAGCTGCATTTTCAGTAATTTGTTTATTTCAGCTGATATTCAGTGAAACGACTAATTTGACACTGATTTTACTGATTTTCAGTAAAATATGTATTACTGAAATGCATTCAGTAAATTGTTTTACTGAAAATCAGTAAAACATGACATTTATGCTGAAAAACAGTAAAATATTTTATTACTGAACCGTTTCAATAAAAAACTTTACCGAAGCAGGATGAGAAAATTTGCTGTGTAGGTCATATTTCTGCAGTATTTTTTCTGAAATTATGACCCAATAATCCTAACAGAGACCAGAGGCATGGATGTACAATATCATCTCTCAATAAGAAAATTGGGTCAAACTCCAAATAGAGTAGAGCCTATTGAGCATTGCAACATCAGAAGTTATTGAAGTAAAATATTGACCATAAAATACTAAAAGAAAAAAAAAGTTGTTCGTGTCCTTCAAGTTGTCCATAAGTTCACCAGACACTTAAGACTGAGTTATTTTGTGGCAAAAAATCAGCAAAATAAACACTTTGTGCAATAACATGATTTCAATTTCAGTGCTCTAGGCCTCGTGGGTTTAGTCACAAGAACAACGAATGTCTACGTAGATGCTTGCAGTGTTCTAAGCTGCCTGAACTCACTTCATGTACCACGATATGAACAATAATTGAATCTTTGCCATCATTTGCATGACTTTAAAACACCACTTTCACGCTATCTGAACGCTACTTCAGTGTCTTCTCATTTGCCAACACACCTTTTTATTCACTTTACCAAGCATAAGAAACAAAAAAAACGCGACTATGCACTGTGCACAGTGTTATTATAACCGATGAAGTCAAGTTTACGTGCAACGCCGCTTCCGGCGACCGATTTGCAAACGCTCTCGCCCAACGATACGAAGCGAAAGCAAGCGAAAGCACACTCCCCGTTAAAGGACCAACCCACACAGGAGGGAGGGAAAGAGAAAAACCACATCAAAAACAATAAAGCGTAACCGAGTTACTTGCCCGAAACTCATGTTTTTGACAAACTTGTCGACAAATGTTTCTTTAAGGTGCAACTTTTGCAATCCTTCCCCGCCGCCAGCCGTGGATATGCTACCGGGGCGTTTTTGAAACTTGCTGCCCGATCGAAACAGCCAACAGGAGCATATCCACACCACGGGGACGGTGGTGCCGCTCCGAGCCATCGCAAGGCTGTGAAGTGCGGGTGATGAAACTTTCCAGCCCGTGCGGGACTGCAGCAGCAAGCACGAGCTACTTAACAAAAAAAAAACAACAAGGTAACTCCCTCGGGGTTGGTAAGTGGACGAACGAAGACAACATGGAAAAGAGAGAAAGAGAGAGAGAGCGCACGCGAAGGAGGAAGTGGAAGTGCTGTGTTCGGGGTTGTTTTAGTGCCCGGTGCATTATGTGCACTTTGGCAGATGGGTGGTAGGGAGGGGAAGGGAGGGGGGGAGTAAGGTAGAGGGCACACTAACGCCGCTGCATTGTGACATAAATCAAAAATGCAAATGACTTCAGTGCCAGTGGGCCGCTACTCAAATCATGGGAATGATGATTGCAACGGCCATCGTCATGTTTCTGCAGCAGCTACCCAGCTGCTACCGACACCGGCCGCATACACTCACCCAAACCCTCTGCTCCTTTCGATGATGACGGTGGCGCTGCCGGGTGGAGCCTTCCGCACGGGCTCGTAAGTGGAAAACACGGACGAATCAAAAACCCACCGAAGAGATAGCAGATAAGCTAAGCTTAGACCTGCAAACGGGAGAACAAAACTGGGCGAGACAGAGAGAGAGAGAGACAGAGGAATACAACAAGAAAAAAGGCGCTTTAAAAACATCCGCTCAATCCATCGGGCCCGTCGTCCCGAACAGCCCACCCTGCTGGCAGGAAGTGCAGTCCCGGAACCCATTGTCCGGGAAGAATGTGTACAAGCTTTTTTATGCACTCCCGGTTTCGTGTAACAAGTACCATCGTCCCTGCTGCTGCTTGTCGATGGGGGGTACTGCTGCACCGCTGCGGCCCGCTGGGAACGACCGGCAAAGCGTAAACGGCATCGAAATTGCTGCCGCGAAGCACAAAACACAATCATAATCGCTCGCACACACCGAACACACTGAGGCGGAATGGATCGGGGAAGGGGAAAAAAAGGGGCGAATATAAGGGGGGCGGCATCCATTATGCTTCACCTGCATTGGATGCACCACCATTGGGGTTCGTCTGTTCGTCGGTGAGTACAATGCAATGGAACACGCCACTCCACTGGGGAAGGAAACTTGCCAATTTTGCTTCTTGTGCTTGTGATGTCGGGGATGGCGAAGGGGATGTAGATAGGTTTTTATGTTTCTGGTGGGTGGTGTGGGCTCCTTCATTCCCATGGCGAGTGACACACACACACACACACACGCCCGACATCCCACTTTTACAGCTCCTAAATGAGCCATCTGTGCCTGGCTGTGGTGCGAGAGCATCATCGCATCGCACACAGATGGGAGCGGCCCGGCGGCGGCTCATGGGCTGACTTTAAAATGGACCTTAAATTTAAGCAAACATCCTTCATCAACCAACTGAGCGAGCCCCTGAGCCTTCCTCTATGCAGCTCCCGGAAGCGAACCAGCACAATCCGTAGCCAAATCCGGTACATGGTCGTGCTCACTCTCTTTCTCTTTCTGTATGCTGGTCATGCTGGTCTGCCATCTTCACCGTACACCGGGTCGGGTTTGGCATTGCCACCGCCCGTTGCAGTGGCGTGATGGAACAGCAAAAGTTATAAACATGCCTGACATAATCATAAATAATGAGTGTAGCATTATGCTGGGAGTGATATTTGCTCTCCAGCCAGACATATCGATACCGGGCCCTGAAAGGAGCGGAAGGCACCATCCAGACGCAAAAGGGGCAGATGCGGTCCTCCTGAAAAGCTCATGCACACAATCCGGCCCCGATGGTAGCGGAGAGCAGTGGCGAGAGTGTGTGCAGAGAGTTGAGGCTGGCCTTTTCAAATACAATAAACTACCGAGCGGTACCGAGTGACAGTTTGGCAGGACGGTTAAACAAGCAGCTGCCTACGGAGATGACGGGCGAGAGTTTAAACCCCACCATCCTGCTTCGCCAGCATCCACCTCCTTCCCATCCAATCCGACCAACATCCGGTGATGGGCAAGAAAAGATGTCCCACCACACACACTCTCCCAGGAGGGATGGTTTTGGGCCGGGGATGGGGTTAAATATGAAACATCATCGTTACACGCTGCCGTGTCGTGTGTGTGTGTGTGTGTGTGTGTGTGTGTGTGTGTGTGTGTGTGTGTGGGTGTGTGTCGGCGAACACAGGTCGGTTACACTGCCGAAATGGTACATGATTACCTAATCGGAGATTGTTGGACCCGGGGGAATTGATTCCAAGGATGCCGCCCGATAAGCGGTGCCCGAGGTTCGGCTCGTTCCATGGCGGGACCAGCACAAAAGTGAATTATGGCTATCCGGTTCCCCCGTGTACAAGAAAACTGTGTCACGTTTTGTTAGAAGTCACGACACACACACACACACTCAAACATGGTCATAAAACAAACTGTTTTTCGACGAGTCCTGGAAGGTTTTGGAGGAACTTGTATGTGTTTTTTTTCCTCTGTAGTATGTTCGAGTGAATTCTTTCTGTATCAGAAATTATGCGTACCAAGGGAACGATTAATGGATGAGGGTAACGAAAGGATTACACGGATACACATGAGTGGATAATTTTGATAAGCAGTGGTCAGGAGTATGACATTAATCAGTTACAACCAGCTCTTTAGTTGGTAGTTGTTGGAACACTTAAGAAGGGTTTATTCCGAGGAACTTTGATTTGAAATCTGAAATCTATATTCGTAGTATTAAATTTCAACAATGATTTTATTATTTAGAATATATTTCAAGAACTTGGTTAAAGTGTTAATCGATGAAGGTTGTATTGACTTTTAACTTTAAAAAAACTGATAACATAGTCAAATGTATTTCAAATCAGTTGATCATTCATTGTACTTCTTGGTTGAATTTGGCAATGAATGTAAAAATACCCAACCAATTTACCTTTAGAACAATTTATAACATATAACTAAAGATGAACTTACACCTGAATTTCTTCTTCTTCTTTGGTACACCAACCGCTGTCGATCAAGGCCTGCCTGTACCCAGTACTGATGAAGTGAGCTTGGCTTTCAATGACTTATTGTTACCATAGCAGGATAGTCAGCCCTACGTATGGGGACACGATCTATTCGGGACTTGAACCCATGACGGGCATGTAGTTACGTCGTACGGGTTGACAAACTGTACCACCAGACCCGGCCCGAAGCTGAACATTCATTCCAAATCAAGAGAGACAATGAGGGACAGCTCTTGCTTCATTTTAGATTTGATCTAACGTCCAACTATATGGTAGACCGTGACGTTAACATGACACTGCGGGATCTGTCTCTGCTTCCTCAATACAGGTTCCCTATAGGTTTTTCCTGATCGTGAATCATGAACTAGCTTTCATCAGCGTTACATTGTTCTTTTTTATCAATTTATGTGAATATGACCTTTTTATTAGTATGATAGTGTGATAAAACAGCTAATCATACATGTAATTCCCGATATCTACAGCGATAGAAGTAATTTTACACGTATGCCTACAAGCATTCTATCAAACCGCGTTCGCACTTCCAAAACTCTCTCTCTCTCTCTCACAGACACACACTCGATAATCACTGCATGGTTGAATATTTATGATAAATAAATCGTTCCGATATGATACTAATCTAGTCTTTCCACCTCGGTACATGGATTAAGCATGTCAGAGTTCATAAATCTTTTCCCTAGGTCTGCGCCCCCTCCAACTGGTGCGCAAAAGTTGCCTCTGCATATTTTTGCGCCCTTATTTTACATCACAAATTCTCGCCATTCACTCGTGCCTCCAATCACTCGTCGGAGTTGTTAGGGTGGCCAACCCATCCCATCCTGCCACGGTTTAAAATACATTTACAAAAGGCGTGATGAATATACGAGCTTCCATCACCACTTCACCAGCACACATACACATACACACTTTACCTCTTCAAGAAGTTCTAGGTAAGGGTATAAGATCTGCCAAAAACTCCTGGCGAAGGAATTTTGCCCAAGCCCATCAGCCCACCAGAGCCTTACGGAGCAGTAGTATTCGTCGAAAGTTTCTTCGCTCGGCGACCTGGCGTATGGATCGAGAGATAGACCCGGCACATTGGTGCCTTCGCAGGGGCCTGCCTGTTTTTATAAACTCCCTCACAACATCCTCCCCAACCTTTCCTTCCGGAGCCGTTCTGCCACCTTTTGGACGTCTAATCTCTTTAGCTCCCGGCAAATCTCTTAATTCTGCTCTGGCTCCGGGGAAGTAAGCTCCAGCGTGCGGCATCGGTACCGTGCCGAGGCCGAAAGCCGTTCGTTTCCGTCATGCATAAATTATGGATAATAATTAAACTTAATTATACGGCAGCATTAAAACAATTTTCGAAACTATAAAACATCAACGAATAAATTTTCACTGCTACGAAATTTCTGCACTGCCCCCGGGGTTCCTCCTGGCCCTCCGACTAAAACTATCTCCCCAGCGTCGTTTGCGTCGTCGTCTGCGTTGGTCGTTGGTGTGTGTATGTGGCATCATCTTCTCACGGTAAAGTCTCGCCGGACCTGTGCTGGCTCGCCTCCTTGCTGGAGGGTGGAAAGGATGCTTCTGGCGGATTGTCTTTGTCCCGCCTTTCATGTATGCCTGCTTCGTCCTACCCTCGGCCCGAATGAAGACGGATGTTACCGGTGTTTACCGGTTTTAGGTGAGATCCGGTTTCGGGTTTCGGGTGTCAGCCAGCATATGTACTTCCCGAGTGTGGCTCAGTACTCAAAGGCCGGGTGCGAGAGTGTGAAAATCTACCCTGTTTGTCGGGTGCATGCAGTAGGAGTTACCGCACCTTTGCGAGTGCAAAAACGGAAGCTCGCACGGTGAAGGGGCCGGTGGCCCGGGCTTATGAACTGAATATTCTTGGGAATTTCGAGTCGATTGCGAAACTTTCGCAACACCAAATTACGAGCACCACCGATACGGAGAACTCGGTTTGGGGAATTAATTTACGATCGCTTCGAACGGATATGATGGAGTTTATTGCAAAAGTTGCGCTCCACACACTCGCGCTGCTTGAGCTCGCAGCTCTGTGCGTGGGATGGAGCGGAGGCACTGGGAAATCGTCCGGAAAATCGCACCTCACACGGACCGAACCTCCCATTCACCGCATCACCTCCCCGCCAGCTTATGCGAGCTATCGGAAGATTGCAATTTTCGGGAAGAACACAACTCCGGAAGAGCTGCCCGGTGCATCGACGCATAAATATGCAAACTAATAAACTTGTCTGCCGCCTGTGCTGCCAATAACTTTTGCACCGGTGTCAATAGGTGTCGGGGTGGGAAAAGTTTTGCTCTCCATGTCCTAATGGAAATACATACGAATGCACACACACACACACACACACGATTGTGGTTGAAGATGCAGTTGCAATTACGCGTTGACAGTTTTCGCAACCGGATAGCGATGGAGCGACATGACAGATGATGGTGGAGGTTGAAAATAAAGTGAGTGGTCCCGCCCCACCATCGCTGATTTAAGGCCGGCCGCAACACCTAAGCGAGGTGTGGCCGCAGGACCACAACACATATGCTGTTGAGCCACCGATGCCCTCTCGCCTCCCACTGCAACGGACGGGATGCCACGGAAGATATATTAGCGCTGGTGAAGATTTATTGACGCTCCGGACGCACCCGACCCAGGCCGGTCCAACGAAAAAGAAGATGTTTCACTTTTCCGAAATAATACACCCACACCCCCTCGCCGCGCGGGAAGGCACCTCCGGGGCAGGCTGGTTTATGTAGTGTACACATGTGTGCCTTTTTCGTCTTGAGGAGTAGCTTTTTGGTTCGTGTAATGTCAGCTGGCGTGTTCCTGTCATTGTCACGCATTAATTTTGTACAAAACCGGCGAAGCGAAACAATACGGGATGGAGTGAAAAATGGGCAGCAGAAAACAAAACACAAAACATAAACTTGACAGACGCACACAGCCACTGACAAGGATGCTCGCGAAAGCTTAGTCTATGAAACATTATGTCTTTAGACGAGCTGGCTATCGTGCTTAGTTTGAAATGAGTATTTTAAGGAAAAAACGAGATTCTATTGAGAGCAACAAAGCAAAAAGCAAACTGCTTTCAAAGAAGGACAATATAATAAATCAGTTCTGACTATAAATTTCAGCTACAAATACGACAGAAAGACTGAACATACGATTAAAACATTACGTCAGCTAATAATATAACGTTGAAGATTCAAAGAATGTAAATTTAAAAGATCAGAACATAAACTAGTTTAGTATCCTGACGTTTAAACATGTCAGTGAGGTCTCGACAAGTCCAAAGTAACCCTTACACCGAGTATCCGAGAGTGGCCTCATTTGACTACAGAATAAAATACGTGAGTGTACTTATTAAGAAGACTCATGAATGCTGGAGCTAATAGAAATCGTTTTTGGAGTCATTCGTCTTGAAGTGGCAACTATGGTTTAATATGACGAGACCTGAGAAATGTCAGGTGAAAAGAAGAAACGTCTCTAATGAGCTAGACAGTAGATCAATTTTTGGAGGTATCCCTTATTCCAGAATGTGTCATATGACCGAGTTCCAATTCCTGATTTCCGCTCAGAGACACTGTCTTAGAAGATCTGCAAAATAGTAGGTTGACGTTTATTGGCAAAAGTTGCTCTATGTCTTCAATTTCTAACGAAACTATGTTGCGCTTCTGTACCTCAGAGATTTTGAAGCTCAATAAAACCTCAATAATAACTTCTGAATGTGTCATAATTGAATGTTACATCATGTACCGTTACTAAGAACTTTTGGACATATTATATATCTCCGAGGCACTGTTTAGGCTTTGATGTCGTAATATAACTTTTGTCGGATATCAAACTCACTAAGATCTCCTAACATTGGTACATTATGTCGTTATGTAATTTTAATGTCTTAATCTTTCTTTCTATCTTAATCTTAAAAGGTAAATTGTAATTTTTAAATCCCAATCCTTGCGTTCAGCGAAACGGCCTGACCAATTTTGCCTACTGTTCTGCTGGAACCGACCCAAACATAATAGGTACATCCATATTTTAAACCATCTACTAAATAGCGTACTATTTGTCTGATACAAATAAAATGCAAAAATATCATAAATTCGTCGTAATTATGGGGCAATCTATCTTGCAAACGTTCCCATATCTGCTTGCTGCACAGCGCCCGAACTCCTACGCTTTAAGAAATGAATAAATCTCACCAGCATATTAGGCAACCGCCTGAAAAATGGATCAATTGAGCAACCAATAAGCTAGGACCGTCGGTATCATCCCGCACAAGCGAGGGCATTGGAGAGAGAGAGAGCACACCAGAGGAAAAGCTAATGGTGTAACATATACCGCACAATCAACAACAACACCGAATCACTCGGCCCGGTTAGGTTTGATGGAGACATGAGCTATAAGCAGCCGAAAACAACCACGAAAAAAAAAAAAGAATCAGCCTCGCTGTATAATACATCCAGACTCTGCAGTTTCCGCAAGTCACGCTATCATTCCCGAAAAAAAAACATAACATGAGGAGCCTCCCGCAACTCAGATTGAACCTTTTGGCCTGGAACAAGCAGGAGATGGGTATAGCAGCACATAACAAGCAAAAAAAAGGCACACACACACACACACTCACACGCAAGCTCCGCCGCCGGGTTTTGGGCACGGTTGGGCGCCACAACAACAAATTTGCTTTACCATGGCGCGCTCCACGGACTGCGGTGAGTACCGCGGAGGCTCCACGGTTGGCAGATGAAGAAAAATGTCGACGATTATTAATCACAAAATGTATTTTCATCCGCGTGTTAGCATGTGGCACTTTATTTCCACTCCAGGGGCGAGGGCTCTGGGTCCCGGGTTGCACGGGATTCGGGGATTTTCTCGGGCGGTTGTCACTGCCTGCTGCTAGAGAGCTATCTTAGATGTTACCCCGACCCCCTCCCAGCACTTCCACCACCGCTATGCCACCATCCCGCGGGGTTGTTCATTCATTATTCTCTCTGTCAGACATGTTCCGGTATTTGGGACCACGGGGGTGCACACAGCCACAAACACACACACACAAACACACATGTAATCCCACGCGCACACACACGTATATACGGAGCAGCGAGAAATGGTTTACATTCTCGTTCGCGCGCCAGGACTAAACATTGGCCTTGGAAGGACAGCAGCCACGGTTTGGCAGTGCACATTTTTGCTCGAGCTTTTCATCACACTGCCAGCGGCACACATAAGCGTGAGTTAAACGCTTTGACTCTGCACGACTCGGCAAACCCTCTGCGCCACCCCTCCTTACACGTGCTACGGCGTCTAGGACAGAGGATGTCTGTGTAACTGCGTGTTTGTGTGTATGTACTGTAGAATTTTGATTTATTTCTCAACGGTGACAAATTTCGGTTGCGATGCGGTGAAATGGAAAAACTGTGCGGTGTGTAAGCATCTTCACAGAGAAGGCTCTACCCCTCCCCCATCTTGCCATACGCGGCTCGAGCGCGTTTCGGTGGGGCGCGCCAGTGAGTGCTCGCGCGTGCAACTTTGCCAGAAAATTTACGACAAATTGTTAACGCTTTTGCTATTTTCATTAATGCGCGCTGCATTATCCGGCAAACGACCGGCTGGAAGTAACCGAGCGAAAAGGAAAGAGAGATACAAGAGAGCACAAAAAAAGATTAATAAATCGAGCGGTCTCGATCGTAAGATTGGAGCGCGCTAAGCTAAGCAAAGCACAAATCCGCTAGACTGTGCAGTGTTTTTTTTTGTGTTGGGAGGATTTTGCTTAGATCGTAAAAGCCGGGCGGTGGCTGCACGATTTGTGAGGTTGAAAAATTACACCACCAAAGCGGCTCGGCATTGATGGATGTTTCAATACCGTGTGGGATAGCACAAGAAATAAAACCATGAACAGATACATCGACCTTGCATCGTGGTAGGTGCAGGCTGATACAGAAACGAGAAGCACAGTATGTACTAAATTTAATTAATTCTCATGGAAAACTCTTTCCTACTGCAAGCAACACAAACATTGCTGAAACCCCCTTGCCATGAAAAGAGGAACTGCATAATTGGACTTCTATTTGATCTTACGCTAACACACCACACTAGACGCGTCGTTAGACGAGTATTGATAGTGCGAGTGACACAATATTTACCCTTTTTTTGCTATGCATAAAAGAAATGTGCAAATGTACATCAAAGGATGATTTTTTCTTCTTCTTTTTGCGCTATACAGTGTATACTAGTGATGGGAAAAATAAAAATTTCGTCGGAATCGATTGCGGCTAGCTCCGAAGTTTTCTGGAATCAATTCCGGATAGTAGGTCCGGAATCAGTTTCGAGAATCGATTTTACAATCGGTTTCGGGATCGGAGCCGGTTTCGGCATCTCCGTAAGAATATGCGTTATGGTCAATAATCTTCTACTTGGCATAAATGTCCTACGGGAACATAGACCGGCCTTTCGAGAGTCTTTCGAGACTTTATTCACGCAGACGGGCAGTCAGTCCTTGCTACGATGAGATGGTCCATATGAGGGTTGAACCTATGACGGATATTCGGTTAAGTCGTACGAATTGACGACTGTACAATAGGACCGTCCCTGTACAATGGACGTGTACTCGTACTACCAATGCTGCAAAATGTCACTGTCGATGTCATAAAAAAATCTGACTGAAACAAACTACATAGCAGCGTCACATTAGTACGTGACATGTGACATGCTCATGACATGTTTGCGACCATCGTTTCGTCAGTCACTATGTCATGACTTTTTTTTCCTGTGATCAGTTTTGCAAAATGTCACTGACATAGTCATGACAAATTCCGGCTGAAACAAAATCATCTCAGCGTCACGAGCTCTACTGTAATGATCAGAGGCGAGCCTCAAACAGTTGGTGCGACCATCACCTGCTTGGTGACATTGTGTGCAAACAACTCTTGGTCAGTCACTTGGTCGCGACATTTTCAGTCGGTGATCATCGCAGATGATCATGGGAGATATGCGGTGCGTGCGAGTGGTTCCAAGAAAGAAAATGAGCATGTTTTCTCTCTCTGTTTGACCCGACAGATGATCGAAACAGATAGAGGACGAAAGCATGCTCATTTTGTTGCTAGAGCCCACGCGCCAAGTATATTCTAAAAATGTCGCGATTATCGCCGACATAAATGTCGTGACCAAGTGAGTGACCAAAAGTTGGGTGCTAAACTAAATATCACCAAGCATGTGATTGATTCTCGAACTGTTTGAGTATCGTCACTGATCATCTCAGTTGTGTACGTGATCTGATTTGAGCTTCGTTTCAGTCATGAGTGTTGATGATTTGGCAGCACTGTTCACATCGAGAAAAAATCATGATTATGCTTGGGCCGGCATTAAGCTAAGCTTGTCAGTCAGAGTATCGCGTTGGACTAAAGAAATTCACATGTCGCGTTCAGCATGTCATGACGCACTTTTATTGATTATCAGCAATGAGCATCAAGCTACCACGGATATGTTCATTGTTTTCGTTGGTGAAAATCTCGTGATACTCATGACATTTTGCAGCACTGCGTACTACGTATTGAAAGCCACAAAGAATCCAAATTCACTTGTAAACGATCCATTCTGATGGAAATTCCCGGACTAATTTCGCTTCTGAAACTTCTTCTCGTAGTTCTTCAATTCTGATTCTCATTCCGATTCCGGATTCAACTCGTAGTTAATTCCACAGTCGACTTCAGAATCGGCTCCGGAATCGACTCCGGAATCGTAATCGATTTCAACACGCAATCGGCTCCGGAATTGATTCTAAACATGGATTGGGAGTCGGGTAGGTCCGATTCCGAGCTCCCATCACTAGTGTGTACAAATAGACAAAAAAAACTGAGTATTTCATTTTAAATAGCACATCTATCCGTTACGAAAGATCTCCTTTGAATTATGTAATGTAGCTCATAGTTCTGGCTAAAGTCGTTAGGCACGAATTCGGTTGAGTGAAATTATTAGTTTGATTTACTTACACAGCGAAAAACATTATTCCCAAAACGCTAGAACCGGATATAATGATAAAATTTCAAATTTCAGTACAAATCACTGCCCAATTAAACGATTAAATAAATTGCATGCTCAGCAAACGGGGCGCGCTGCAGCTCATATTTCACGCCACCTCGCTAAGAATAATTGTTTTTCATCAGCTGCGCTATCCACCACGCGGCGGTTCGATATTTCATTCTGCCTTCGGGAAGACAAAACGAATGTCTTTTCTTTTATCTCTCGTCTTGGGGGTGTGTGTGTGTGTTTTTTTTTCTCTCTCCTTTTTCTTCCGTGTGCTGTTGTCTGTGCTCTGCTTGTCCCGACAATCATCAGCGATAAATTAATTTTTCTTCGAAAATTCCTTCGTCCAGTCCAGCCGAGGGAACGGCGCGAGTAGGCGACCGGGTGGATGCTAAAAGGATGGAAAAGTTCATTCATTTCCTTTGCGCGTCAGAACCTCGAGGTGGGAGAGCGGCGCAAAAGTACTTCTTCTTTCTTTCGCTCCAGCCGTCCTTTTCGCTATTTCCCCCCGACTTAACTTTCTCGCACCGAAAAAACAGTGAGCCCACGGAATACCTGCGAGTAATTTCACGGTGACGTAATTTATGATTCGCATAACTTACATTTCCGGCCGTGCAAAACGCACGCGGCCATACACACATTGTCGGGTCGGGCAAAGCCAGTCCTGCCAGCGGAAACTGTGCAGGCAAGTGAAGACTAACAAACGAACGTTAACATCCGCACACACACACACAAAAAAACATAGAACCATGAAACGTGCCAACGGAATTGGAAAGAGTTTTTCGCATCTTTCTTTGCGGAAGTTTGTCTCAGACACTGTGCGGGTGTAAGTGTGTGTGTGTGTACTCTGAACGATTGTGTCACAGGGTTTGTTACGGGTTTCTTATTTTTTTGCCGCACAACATTCACCTGGGCTCCATCAATTAAAAATTGAACAAAGCATCAGGCCACACGAGGCAACGCAAAAAAAAAATTGGGGAGCTTGTGGGGAAGGTAGAGTTTGAAATTTCCCAAGGAAATCGGTACACCGGAAAAGAGTAAAAGCAAAAAAAAAAAGAAAAAGAAAGCCCAAACACACAACGAACCATCCCGCGTCAGAACAGATGATACAGAAAACGAGCGTGCCCATAGAGAAGAAAGCAAATCAAACAAAAAAGCACACACACACACGTAAACGTCCTCGTACGCACGACAATGGCGGCCGGGGTGGTTGGGAACAAAAAAAAGTGCACCATTTGCCCAGCGTGGACGGAGGCAGGAAACCGGAAACGAAAACTTCAATATTGTAAAAGCGATCACTTCGACTACTCGGCGGCGGCGGGTATCGTTGCGTTGGTTCAAAAAGTTTTCCCTCAGCCTGCTGGCTTCCTCCAGGCTCCGGTTGCTTATCCTTTTCTCTTCTATGAGTGTGTGTGTATGTGTCTGTGTCGATAAAGCTCATACGCAAGGCGCGCGCACACAGCTTGCCGGTGCCACACAGTTGAGAAACTTGCCTCCACCTGCGCCGTTTTTGCGCCTTTTCCCCAATTCCATTCTCTCCACGTGAACAGTTCTACCAGAAGCGGAGGGCTCAACCCCCGCCCCCCCCCTCCGTAGCTAGAGGTAGATTTTGTTAAAAAGAATGTCGATGGACCTCTGGATGGATCAAAATGCGGATGGGATGGTGCGCCCGAGCCGCACCGGGGAAAAAAAGAACCTGCCTGAATGCTGGCCGGCAGGACACAAAGCAGTACGCTTTTGGCCATTGCGTAGGGTTTAAGTAAAAGTTAGCGCAGCAAAAGGGGGGTCCTTTCTCGGCCGCTGTGTGAACGATTGTGAACGTACCGACGACTACTGGACTGGGGATAAGAAAAGGCGGAAATGCACATGTACATATTGGGTGAAGACGCTCTCTTTACAACTTTACGCCACAGGGGGGGAGAGTACGTCGAGAAGTAAGGGAGCAGGAGCAGAAGGCCAAAGAGGCATAGCCGTACCGACAAACACATGCCCTTGGTTGGTGTGTGCTGCCATGTCGAGTTTGGCGAGCGCATTTCAGCTTGCAGCGATCTCCAATTCAGGCAGCAACCGAACCAAACGAAAAAAAGAGCCTCGGCGACTTCCAACTTCCACACAAAGGTTGGGCCGATGGACACGCTCGGCCGGGAGGATGGACGGGAGAGAGAGAGAGCAAGATAAGAAAAACAACGAATGAAGAGAAAGAGTGTGGAAAATTTTAACACACTCACACACATACAACAACAAAAAACCCTTTCCACCATGCTGACCGAACGATCACAACGCTTTTCATTGGCCGCTTTCCGTAAGTGAAACGGACGAACTTCATAACTTTGATAGAGCAAAATCTACCCCCACAGTCTTCCACAGCCCTGTCCACACACAGCCCGACTTCATACCCCACACTAGCCCACACACACAAACGCGCTTCCCCAAAAAATGATGCAAGTAAAATTCTTACCGAGAATAAAAGCCCATTCATAGGCAAAGGAGAATGAGCTAGCTTGAACGGTCCCGGAGCCGGGTTTGGAAATAGTCCTTCGTTTTTTTTTGGAGGCGGAAAATATACACACACATAGCGACACACACCTATCCGGTTGGAAGGAATCCTTTCGCACAAAAATAGCATGCCACCAGCCCAGCATTCTCCCAACTCTCTCCCTCCCCCAAAATGTCGAACCTGCTGCAGTTGGCACTCCGTTACGGACGGACAGTGAGACGGTGGTGTGAACAAAAAACAAGCCCGATGTAGTGAAAACTTTTTCAAATAAATTTGAAGAAAATTGTTTTTGGCAGAAGCCCCTTCAAAAACAGTGTGTGTGTGTGTGTGTGCCACGGGAAATGCCACACGGAAAGGCCGAAGTTGACTGCTGGCGAACGGTGGAGCAACCCAGAGGAAAGGACACCGATGGATGAGTATTCTCAAGGAAGAAGCATTCCCGAATGTTTTCCCCCATTCGTTTTGCCCCGTGTATGCTTATGACGAGGTAGTCCTGGGATGGGTACAGCAGAGAAAAAAAACCGGCAACGGACCAAACTTTTCCGTCTATGCGATTTTCTATTGAAAGTGTTGGACGGATTGGGAGGAGACGAAGAACAAAGATGGACAAAAAAAAACGGCGCTTCATTTCACGCTGGACGACCAAGCGGCTAAGCAGACGGAAGGCACAAAAGGCGATCACAGAATGATCGATGAAGAAAGGAACGGTTTTGACCGAGTTGAACGAAGAGAAGCAAGAAGGGCGAAACAGAAGGACACGACAAGGAAGTTGTGCGGAAAACTCGCAAGACAAAAGCCAAAAACACATCTCTGTCTAACGGGGTAAAAGATAATGAAAAGTGGTCGAAATCGAAATCAACATAGCAAAACTACTCCATCTCCTCCATCCCGCCCAGTCCAGTCTTTGTGGAGCGATGTGGCAGTCACACACACACACACGCACAAATCTTATATCTCAGTAAATTAATGCTGTCCTGTGGAGGAGCGAAAGGAGAGAAAAAAATATTACCAAAGACAAACCGGACACAGGACAAAAAATGAGAACATTTCCTTCCCTTTGCTTGAAAATTTCACGCAAGAAGCACGCCAAGAAGATGACGAAGTTTGGCAAAACGGGGCAACAGAAAACGGGAAGGAAAGGGACCTCAGAAAGAAAAAAAGTTCGGACCGCCTGTCTTGGGCAGCAATTATTTTAAAATAATTCCCAACGCCGCGTGCGCGCGCGTAAGTAATCCCAAACGCGTTCAAACATAATTAAAAACGACGATGATTCCCTTGCCTGTCGCCGACCCTGCCTGTCCCCGGGCGGGCGGGGGATTTGCGGCGTTGATAATAATGGTTTCGGCTGGTGGCTGGCCAGGGGGGCCCGGCTGGATTGTCTGGCAGTAAGAATAAAATTAGTGTCTTGTGGCTGGTTGACTTGTTGGCGGAAGAAAAAGGATGAAAAAAGGAGGTACGGAATATCGAAAGCAATTTCGGCGAATCAAACTAACAGCTTCTAATTAAATGTGGGAGATTATTTTACCATCAGTTTGAGGGGGGAGTTTTCTCGCTTGACAGTTCGGGGAATGGGTTGGGTTTATTAATGTTAAACACAGAGCGGGCCGTGCTGTTTGCTTCTTCAAAATGAAAAGTTACGTTTCCTTGTGATTAGAATAAGAATAGGATATTCTGATGACCGATTGTTAAATTTACAATCGCCGGCAACAATAATGTATAGTTTTCGGGAAACTTCAGTAACCTCAATAGTCCTCGATTGCCTCCTCTTGGATCAGTCAACAAAATGGTGTTGGGATAAGGCATTTTGGATTATTGAGGGCTCATTGTCACTAATGGACAGAATTTTTCATTTATTTAAAGAAATTAGTACCGTTTAGTGCTTTGTAGATACTAAACTAATAAACCGTGAAGATAAACTTATTCTCTGCGGGCTCGAACAGATAAGCTCATGTATGGTTCCGTTTTTTCTATTCCAATACATGGAACTCATTAAAAATGATGTTTCAAAGTGTAATACCATTGTCTACCATATCAAATTACTCTATTCCTGATTATACCTGGCCGGATGCAGGTTCTCATTTACATTATACCAAGAAAAAGCGTTTTATACATAATAGTTCACAACGAACGCTTTGTCAAGCAGAAATCAATTTTCTTTTCTCCCATTCCACAAAAAATCAAGCGACCAACTGAATAAGCACTTGACAAATGAAGCGTTGCAAGGAACTCCGATAACTGAAACGGGTTAAATAGGTCGTCTTTTTTGCAAATAATATCTTGAATCTGAGAAGTCTTGTTGTGGTAGTCTACCAAATTCTAGCTGCTCTATTTTCGAGCAGTTCTTGTAATCCTTATTCTTCTATTCTATCATTGGGGTCCTTTCCGTTTGAAGCTCGTAGGCTGAAATTTCAGCCTGTCAGCTGTTTGCATTTTATAGCAGTTTTCGAGCAGCTATC
>KB665732.1:396877-410637 GCA_000349065.1 Anopheles quadriannulatus
GAATCTAATTCTAGCTTTTAGGCTAAAATTTTCTAGACTGAAAATCGCAGGCTAGTTTTTTGTGTGGTTTTGTATGGATTGTTTACATGATTTCAGCCTCCAACTGTCAAACTCCATACAAAAAACTAACTAGAATCGTGAAGGCCCCCATTATTTAGTACTACGCAGCCGTATAGTCTAGTGATGTGCTCTCTGGAGCGCACCCACGATTCCAATCCGACTCCAACTATTGTCAGTCCGATTCCGACTCCGGCAAAATAAAACAACTAGATCCGCCCGGAGTCGTCCGGAGTCGTCCGGAGTCGTTCGGAGTCGTTCGGAGTCGGAGTCGTCCGGAGTCGTTTGGAGTCGTTCGGGGCCGTTCCGAGTCGTCCGGAGTCGTCCGGAGTCGTCGGAGTCGTTTGGAGACGACCAGAATCGGAGTTGGTCGTAGTCAACAGGAGCCTTTGTGCTTGTGATCAGACATTTCCTTCCGTTGTGTTTTTTGTCTTTCACTTTGCGCGTGCACTTCTTATACAAGCCTTTGTTTCGAAGGCCCACCTCGGCTGACTCGAGACGACTCCGGATGACTCCGCCTGTGGTCGATTTCGGATGAATCCAGACGACTCCTGACGACTCCGAACGACTTCGAAAGCTTCCAAACGACTCCGGATGATTCTGACTCCGAACGATTCCGAACGACTCCGAACGACTCCGGACAACTCCGACTCTGAACGGCTCAGAACGACTCCGCATGACTCCGAACAACTCCGGACGGCTCCGGGCGATTCCAAACGATTCCGGATGATGCAGGGCGGACCTACCTTCGGGAGTCGATTCCGAATTTATCGGAGTCGGATCGGAGTCGACTCCGGATTTATGCCAACTTTAACTCATCACTAGAATAGTCCTTTTTTTTGCTACGAAGAAACGGTTCATGTGAGGCTTAAATCTACGAACCCATGACGGGCATGCTATTAATTCGTAAGAGTCCACCTCTGTTCTACGAGACCACCCAAGATATGGGCGAGTTTGAGCAGTTATGTTTCATTATTTGTCGGAAAAGAATTTCAGTATGCGGAGAGCATGAACTTCTTCATTTCCAATGATATACAATTTATCATAAAACAAAGTCCAAGAATCCATACCAATCACATAATGGGTCGTAAGTCTCCGAAGTCTTTCGTACACAAAACATCTTCGTTTGAGTCATGTTTGTCAAATAAGTGTCATGCAAAATGCACTTAACTACTGAGAATTCTACTCGACATTATTCCTTCAATCATTCCTTTGACTAGAAAAAAAAAATAACGCCAACTTTCAACGTGTTATGATGATGAAAGGAAGCTTCAATTTGCTACTTCCTAATAAAGCCTCACCTTCTGCAAAAAATTGCTACGACAATAATTAATTGCATAATTCTAAAACCTAGCTCAGGGGAAAAGCACACACACAAACGCACCAGCTCTAACCCCATTTACATGCATCAGCACCCGCGTAAACAACCACATAGAACGCCCACACACACACAGATCTGTCCCAATCCCTGTGTCCCTGTGGTGTGGTGGACAGCGGACTGCGGACTTCATCCGGCAGGGCAAAATTTCTCATTTCGTCGGCAAATTTATTACAAAACTTGTATAATCCTTGACCCTTTCCGTCTATGTGGAATGGGAATGAAAAACGCACAGAGCATTCGCCCCAACCCAGCCTGTCCCTAGATGTCATCTTTTTCTATTCATCTTGGGCACTTCGGGGCAGAGTGTTGAAAAATAGAATGAAGCCGCAAGAGTTCGCTGCAAATGTGACGATGGGTCTGTACGCAAGGAACCCGGGAGCAAGAGAGAGATAGAGCGAGAAGTAAAAAAAGAACTGCTTCCACACATTCACCCAACAAGCGCACCGAAGAAAAAACCAACACACACACACACACAGAGACCGGAAAATATTAGACAAGTGGACAAGTTTACGCCAAAGACATTTTTCTAGTGCAGTGAATAGAAAATGAGGGAAAGGACTACTTTCTTTGTGCGTTTGTTGCGCTGTGGCTGTGCGGAGTCTTTGCAAACCGCAGCATTGAACCCAGCCTTCGCATTCGGCACAGTATCCCGGACGGGGCCGGCGGATCTCTCCCGGTGCCGGATGAAATATCACCTACATTTGAATGGGAATATTACACTAGTTTCCTTCCCACACAGCGCCCCCCGGCGCGAAGGGTCCTTCCCGGTCGTTCGCCGTGGTTTGCTGTGCGTCCGGGAGCTAGCAGATGGTACCATCTTTATGATTTGCTCTTCTAGCACACAATCCCCCGATTTTTTCCTCTCTTTTTTTTCCCCCACTTATTGCCTCAAGGATGCGAAAAACCACGGCTGAAAACCACGACGCCACGCCTGGAGAAGCGGAAACGCCAACCACCATTCCTCCCAACTGTGAGCTGGGAATTCCGCTCCTGCAAAAGAGTGTAGGAAATTATGCTTTAAATACAAGTGCGCGCTTGCTAATTAAGTTCCGTTGCAATGCGGCACCTTTGCCGCGCGCGTGCACTGCAGCGGAAGGCGTTGGCGTCAAAGCACATTCCGTGCATGGTTTGGCTTGGAGCATTGGAGCACCATTTTTTTTTTCTCACCCCCACAGAGCACAACAAACACATTCCATTTGCCGTGGTATTCGCCAGCTTTGCTGCTCCCTAATGCAATGTTTTCTGATTTGCACAAGCGTACAGTGGTGTGCGAACATTAAGAAGAGAGGAAAAAAATGACCAAAAGGGAGGTAAAAAGCTTTATGGCGAAATATTAAAATAAACCAAAGCTAACGTCGGCCTGAGCAAGAGGTGGAGCAAAAACAAGGGCAACCCAACCAAGACCCGGAAAACCGTGTGCTTTTGAAGAAAAACTTCAAGAAAAAGCGGTTTCACACGGAATGCGCCGAAACGGTCGGCCGGAAGGAACGGAAGGAGGAAATGAGCTTTCGACCTCCCCTCAGCCGCTTGGGCGAAAATGAAATGTCATCAGAACAAAACTTTTACCCTCCCAAAACCAAGAATAACCCGGAAAGACGGGGAGTAGGGCCTTTGTGAATGAAAGGTTGAGGTGGTTTTTGAAAAATTTGATTTTTCCGCTCCAACACTTGCACGGTGTCGCTCGGTAGCCGTGTGTGCAAAAGGAAAGCAAAAAAAAAACCCCACCCACTCGCATTACTTCCGCCTGGCATGGGTTTCCCCCGGGTCTCGAGCGATGCATTTCGGGCCCGGTTGCACCCACTCGGTTGCGCTTGGTGCTCACGAGAAAGTGTGTTCGCTTCGGTCGACGCCTTCAGAAGAGGGTACCGCGCGCTTGTTGCTTGCAGTGAGCCCTGCAGCGTGGAGGGGCCAAGTTTGAGGGACTGCAGTTCACTTGTCACAAGTGCAAAACCGCCCGCAACCTGTGCCCACTGGCTGTCGTGTAATGTGCTCTCTATTGGAAATGGTTTTTTGTTCCTTTACCTTCCTCGATGTGGATGATGGCTGCAGTGTAGCAGCAGCAGCACCAAGTAGTAGTAGTTGTTGGCAGCACCCGGGCACAAAATGCACTTACACGCGGGTTTGCACACGGCTGGCAGCGGCGGCGGCACAAATGGGAAAACGAGGCCGGCCACATTCTCGGATGAAAATCACTCCATTCGTTATGCGACCGGCGATGGTTCGCCTTTCTTGCTCCGTTTTTTTTTGTATGTTCGCCCAGCTGTACTCCTCAAGCCCGGATTCCGGTTTAAATTTTCTTGAGCCGACCTTCGCCGGCAGCGTTCGTCCCCGGGCGGCAAACCTTTTCTGTCGCTTCCAATATCCTGGTGATGGTGGTGGCCGCCTTTCTGCATCGCTCAAATTTTCCTGCATGGCAGCATTTCAAAGCCAAGAATTTTTGCCTGATTCAATAAAACATTCTCGAGTGCGCGAGCGAGCGCCGCTTCCTGGTGTGTGTGTGTGTGTGTGTGTGTGTGTGTGTGTGTGTGTGTGTTGTCCCGTGAGCCATGGCAAATTCGACAGCTTCCAAGTACGGTGGAGCGTACTGAACTGGGTCCCGCATCCTGTTCACCTCGCTCCACACAACCCTCGGAGTTTACTTCTTCGGACGATCCGCAACACACTTGGGGCACACTTTGGCCCCGTGCGACTCTCTCCCTGTGTCCAATCAAAATGGCATCATAGTTTGCTAGTGAACAGTGATCAAATAAGCATGCAAACACATACACACACAGAGCGGCGGCAACAAACAAGCGAAGCACAAATATGGGCAGGAAAACACACACACACACACACACACACGGTTCACGGAGAGCAAGAGTACATCGAACAAGAACAGACAGTAGTGTAGTGCCTTGGCCGCAAGGCTACTGGCGGCAAGCGTTTTGGGGCAAATATTTGTTCGTTACACACCGAGTCTCCCTAAGGGTGGAGAAGGGAGAAAGCCGCTGGGATAGTGGATGGAAGCTACTACCAGGAGAAACTTGCTCAAAAAGTACCCTGCTACAAGCAAACAAACAAAAAAATGCTCCTGTAACTCGTTAAGAAGATGCAACTTCCCCGAAGATGAAGGACAATAAAAGTCTCCCGGCACTGGAAATGGGTAAACAATGCGACATTTTCGGCATCCAGTGCTTGTCTTCGGGGGCCCTTGGAGAAATTTGCATCGATCGAAATCGGGATTGGGTGCACAGCCGCGCGTTTTTTTATTGGAGCTTTTTTACGCGGGTTTGAGCACCAGTTTTCCGCTCAGATGCATTTGCATTGTTTGCGACAGTCCCTGTGTGCTGGAGGCTCTGTTTGAGGTTTGCTATTTGCGCTAATGCACAACCCGAATGCAGCTGCTAAGGTAACAAGGTGGCCAAGAAAGGAAAGGGTTTTTGACACCCACCGGGGAGTGCTTAGCCGGGCGAAATTGTCCAATTAATTCTGTCGACCCAGTGTGTCGACAAGCTGGCACCTGTACACACTGATGACCACCGCCGAAAAACCATCGCCACACCACCGTCAGCATGTTGACTGCAAAGCAGTGTGAGAGAGAGAGAGAAAGGCTAGGAAGGGTAAGCGATACTGACTTTGAGACCTTGGCAACCTGAGCCAGAGAGAAAGGGTTCCGGTCCGTGAGTGGTTTGTACCATTGGCTGCTGGCTGTTCCGCAGCAAAACGATGACTACAGCAAATAACAACAACAACAACAACAACAAAAAAGGCGTTAACACTAACAAGCAGCGATCATCGTCATCCAACCAACCGGGAAGCAGGGCAAGTGTTGCCGCCGATCCTGCCCCGACCTGGAGAGCTCTGGAGTGACACCAGGTGTTTATAACAAATGGTAGCGAAAATGATTAATCGTTCCCGGGTCCGATTGTCGGCCAGGGCTCGGCCAGGTTGGGTCCGGTAGGGTCGCGTCGGTTTTTGTGCGAACATTCGGACCAACCAGCCTCATTTATGCTCCCCTCTCGCATGTTCTTTGTGGGGCAGCAAAGGGATGCATTTGCTGGTTGTTTGCTTTTTGTTTTGCTCTTTATGGTTGTACCACCTCTCTACCTTTTTTTTCGCTCGACCCCTCCTTTTTGTTTTGTGTAAATATATATATTCCAGCATAATTTGCCGTTTTCGCGAGATGCAACGAGAGCAGGCAAAGCACAGTGTGCTGTACGCTTTGTTCGAAACATTAACGATTATTATAGTCAACACACGGGGAGAGATGGGGCAGCAACAACACCGTAATGATGTTAAATTATGGTGTTCTTTAACGGGTCAGTAGACCCGGTGCACGGCACCGGTGTTGCCAGATGGTCGTCGGGAAGGGCGCTTCCGCGCGGACCTTACAGCAGCTTAGCGCGCGTGAGGCTGGTGATCCTTTATGGTCGTGGGCAAAGCTTCGGTAACTTGTTGATGGGGCAGTAAGGATGATTTATAGTGCGGTGGTATGGTAAGGAGCGTTGTAACACAGGCGTTCAATTAAATGGAAGAAATATTTTAGGATTTTTTGGCATTACAACTAAATAATGACCTGAAAACATTGAACAATTACTGAGTCTTTAGGTACTGTTCTATGCTGGATATATCAACGGTTATTTCCTCTTTTAAGCGTTTCTTGCTGCCTTTTATAGGATAGAAATGGCTCAATATCGTATTGTGTGTTTTCAGACCTATCATACTTTACAATACATCATTCCCAACCATTCAACCACGGTGGCTCTCTCAACTGCTAACGACAAATAATTCAAAGTCCCAATTTCCCCTCCAAAATGTTGGCGCATGCGTATTTTGCCCTCCATGGTTCACGCAAGTTGCAACAGATGGCGCTACAGCTATTGGGTTGTTGTCTAGGATGAATTTGAATCGCTTCAACGGTTTCAAGGACAAACAAAAGGAGAGAACACTTTAGTGATTGAACATTATCGTTCAACTCAAGGAAACTATGATGCAATATCCATTGCTGCCAATGTATCACTCAAATTCGACCATTAAATGTGTCTCGCCGGTATGCAAAATGGTACAAAAGAAAAGTTCACAATAAAATGAATCCTTATGACCATGCCGCATGTGATTCACAACACACCAGACACGATTACATCCCCCAAAAATGATTATTGAGCCTCGCAGCCAATGACTCATCGCGTACGCCGTACTTATTTACGTACTGGAACAAATTGTGCTTCCGTCCAGACGATCGGTAGCAATGATAGATGGCTCTACGCAGTGTGTGTGTATGTGTGTCTGCTGATGGCGCTCAATAAAAATGGTCACCCCACCACATCGAATGGCATGAAGGACTGACGTAATCCATGCATCCAACTAACAGCAAAACTTTTGCCACTTTTATCAGTGGCTGCTCCCGCTGCAACAACTCCATCATGAACTAAACTAATTTAAATGCCCCTAAAACCGTCTCTTCCGACTGCTCCCAGTGCAGCCGGGGGCACGGGGGTTTCGGGTGGTAGTTCATAACAATTTTACAAACCATATATAAACAATCAATTACCGGATCGAAAACCGAACCGTTGTCGCAAATGCTAAGCTGGATGGAATAATCCTACCCAGAAACGGGTTGCTGCACTGCCCCATGTACTGCTTCCCCGTCTGTGGCCGCCGACTACCGAAACGGTGTCGTCCGGCACGAAACAATTTCTCAACCATCTTTCCGGTACATTTCCGTCAAAGAACGCATAAAACTGTCATACATTCGATCATAAATTTCAATTTCAAAACTGGTCGGCTACCTCGCCCCGTGCCCCGTGCGTGGTGGAAAAGGCAGAAGGCCCCCTGGAAGGTGGGAAGGGAAAACCCGGGGAGGAAGCTGCTCGATACGCTCCATATCCGAGGGAACAACTATTTCTCCTACACACACACGCACACGCACAATCGCTTCGAATTATCCCTCACGTCAAAACAAATCATCCCCAGCGTTCGGGTGCGAAGGGTAGAGAAATGGTCGCACACTCGTACACACACAAACACACACACACACATATCGAAACTCCAGGGACAGGCAGTTTGCCCGGCGCGTCAGGCCAGAAATTGCGAAAAGCAAGCGAGCTGACATTTCTGATTTTGTGCATCGTCGTCACCCGTCGTCGTCCCATTCGTATCGTGCTCGGTCGTCCTCCTGTCGTCCTTGACGCAATGAAGGACGATTACGGTGTGAGAGTATGTTTTTTTATGTTTGCTAACTCGCCGTTCTTGCGATTGAGCTGCACTTTCCCTTTTCATTTTGCGCTTGATGCTTTATCATCCCCCTCTGAAGTTTGCCATTCAGTGATTCATTAATGTTTTAATATTTCCCTTTTTTCCCATCCGAGTGCTTCATATTTGCTTTCCATTTCATTCAGTTGATTTCATTTTGGTTTCTTCTTTCTCCGCATCACTTCAGCTATTTCTTCCATTACAGTTCATTGGTGGAGTTTTGTCTTTTCTTTTTTTTCGGGATTGCTGTGCGCTTGCCACTGGCGGTGGTTGTGTTTTCTTCGCACTACTTTATGTTCTTCTAGCAGCAGGATGCATCCCTACCGGAACACACTCAGGAATGTCTTGCCATTTTGCTCGCAAGCATTTCTTTTTTTATTATTTTTGCTTTTGTTTGATGGTTTGCAGAAGTATGCTTTAGTTTTCTTCTGTTTTTTTGCGCATCAACGCCCTCCTGCAAATTTATGATTGCGTTGCGCTTGCGAACGTGAATGTCTTAGTCACGGGCAGGCGAGTTTGAATTTAATAAAGTGAATGCAATTTCGTAATTGCTTGGTTACAATTATTTATATCGTGCTCGATTGAAGAAAACTGATGCGCGGGAATGGCTTGCAGGAAATGGCTTCTCAGAATTTGCGAGGCGTGACCGGAAGATTAATAGACAAACTAAGGGCCAACAAGTAAGTTGGTAAGCAAGCGAAGACCATTAAGAGAAGACATAGTACTTACTCATCATGCTACAAACAAAAATCGTTTCAACATCAGTTGAGTAAAATACTCTTTGCTTAATGACAATAATATGTCTCTGAGCAAACGTTTCACAACTGATCAAACCATTTCAATCCTTGATGGATTATGACCATCAATATCATAAAAAGATAAATAAAATAAATGATTTGCTGAATTTGTGCTGCCCCCTTTTTTCTCCGATCTCAATTTATCATTCCATCGCAGAGGTAAAAAATGAGAAACAAACACACCACACATACACACACTCCTCAACGGCATACATTAAAAAACACGTGTGCGCAAAAATGCAAACAGCGAGCAGTTCATGCGATACGACCTAATCCATCATGATTTTTCCGATAATTGTAGTCACATAAACGCTTAGCGAAACAAGGTAAACAATTTATCATTAGTACAGCCGAAAAGGTCGAAGAAAGAGAGCGAAAAAAGGGGCGAAACGGGCAAAACCGTTCGCAAAAAAAAATTGCCACCCCTTGCGACTTTCTTACTCGCAGCTCCATTACGGTGCGAAGGAAGATCCGCTTGCGTACGGGCATAGCACACCCCTCGGTGGATTCAATTGCAACAAATCACCAACAAGCCGTACAAGCCGGTCAGACACAGCCAGCCACAGTGCGCCACAGTCGGGACGAGCGGTTTCTCGCCGGTTCGTCGTCGTTCCTCCCCTAAGGCCTAGGGGAATATTTATTTTCGATTTCCCTATCGTCGATCCCTTGGGTCCCTGGCGTCCCGTTCAAGACCACTCCGCCCGTTTCGTGTAGGGGACGCGGCGCTCGAACGACCGGGGACGTCCCACCGTGTGGTGCGCCCGTGAATGGTATTATTTTTCGATTATTCAATTTTCAAGTAGCTTGTTGAACACGCTGTTTATTTTCCGTGCAATGGGCCGGGATTAAGTTTCGGGTGAAAGTGTGTATGGTCGTGTGTATACACCGTTTTATTTTTTGCTTTGCCTTTTCCCCTTCTTGATTTCTGAAGTTTTTTTTTTTGTAGCCGTTTCCGTGTTCGCTAAAAACAAGTCCCTTTTCTTATAGTTTTTTCTCCTCCTTGTGCGTCCAGTTCCTTCAAAAGTCACCCCCCAACCGCTCATGAAAGTGTTCCTCGGGTTGGAACACCCATCAAGCATGTTTTGTTGGTGGGGGGTTACACAACTCCTCCGGAGGCTGACCCGAGCAGGCGTCACATTTGGTGGTTATTTGATTTTTATGTAAATCGACCAAATTGTCGCCAGACTGCGACAGACGCGACCCGCTTTTGGTGGAATGCGACGAGGACGCGTACACACGACGAGCGAGGGTGGTCCCCTTCCTGTACGGCCCCGGCCCAAAAACTGTTCTGGCGAAGAAAATTACAAACGAAATTGATTTTTCACGCCTCATGAAGATGCAAGATAAACATCCATTTGTTTGAAGCAACTACAAATCAGGGCAGCACCCCACCCTCCGTAGCTAAAAAGGCCGAAACCGTTCTCGCCCATGTATCTGGTGCTTGGCTGCGGGGACGAGTGCATGTTTAGCGAAGGGGAGTGGAGCATGTGGAAATATTTTATGACGCTCTCTGATTTATTGTATCGTATGTATTGAACTCATTAGCGAGGCGAAAACCCGTGCCAGCGAACGGCGATAGGATCTTGCTGAGTTTGGGTTGATAACTGTAATAAATATGAAATAGATACTTGGGCCGACGTCAAGCGAAAATTGCAGCGGTGTGTATGACACAACGGAATGAAACTATGAATAGAAACATAACCGAGCCATTCTTTCTCGCACCAATATGGGGCACGTTCGGCTGACGCGTGACGAATGGGACAACACGTACGCCAATCCAAAGCATTCATGGAGCGTGTTCTTTGCCGAAGACCAGCTCTCAAGTTGTCATGCACTTGAAAAAGCTTTTTAAAGCTTGTCTGGAACAGTTTTTTCCCCTGTTTGATGCATTAAAGATGATTCGGACGTTATGACTGACCTTCGTCTGGATGAACGAACATAAAAGCTCATAAATAACTAACGAACGTATCAACAATCGATCAATATCTTGTGATAACTTCTTGATGTCTTCTTGTACGTTCAGGATCTGAAAACACTGTATGACTAGCTGAACATCAACATTACTTGAACTTTGGTTTGAGGTACATACTTATTCTCTATGCTGCCTGCAAATATTTGAAATATCTAAAATCTCACAGGTTTTAGATTACTGTTATCTGATTTTGATCCATGTCAAGAGAATATACTCCCGCGTGATCTTTTCAAAACAAATAAGCACCATCAGTGCGTCGAGGTATCCCGATTGTAAACCTGCATACCATCAACACATAGGTAAGATGATTAGTAGAGTAGAACGAAAATCAACTAAGTCTACATCTTCATAAAATAAGCTATCCTAAAATACATGCACAGCGGGTGTTAAAGGTGTTGAAGTGCTCTAATGTACTCAGTATTTCAAGAATTACTACAAAATCTATCCAATCTATGTAATTTGAACATATTTTCATTACCTAGAAGACCACAAGAGGTAAAATCTTGACATAAACAATTCTCTTATTGAGCCTTAACAGAGGACACCGTTAAATCTCACTTTAGTAGTACTTACGCACGACTTTTTACTCTCAACTGCTTCATGATTATGACACAAGAGCCCTAAAATCACAGTTTAATGCTCCCGAATGATCATGTGCACATTAAAGCATCAGTTTCGTCATCTGTTTCCCACATGGCGTGAAAAATCAAAGTCAAAAGAACCATCCCAAACTCCATTGATTATGCAATCGAGATCAACGAACTCGCATAAACAGAGCAAGACAAACCATTTCCAAGAGCAACTTCCCAACAGCTAACAGCCATTTCGAACGCCTTGGCTTGCGCGTAGTGTAAAGTTTTCCGCAGAAAAGTATCGTGTTTTTATCGCGCCCCCCAGAATGCGAAACCGCCATTGCAGCCTCCAAAAGCCGGGACTCCGCAAAAGAAAACCAAATTCGGCGTAAATGAATGGAAAAACTTCACCGTCCCTTATCAGCGTCACCGGAACCGGGACCGGCCCCCCGGGGGCTCCCGGGCACGATAATTAATAAACCATCCCCAAACCACACACGCCGCGCAAACCATTAACATATGTTCGACACGTGGCTAATTGAGAGCCGTGCTACCAACGACGATGCCGATGATTGCTGGCACCGAGTCTCGGGTCGGCACAAAAGTTTTCCCCAGCCGATGAGCATCCTGATAGCTAAATGAGGACACATCCCGCTATCTGTTGCGAGGACGAGCTTCGGGGTTGTCTTTTTTTGCTTTGCTTTGCTTTGCTCGTGTGCCATACAACCGCATCGCATTAACGTTGGTTGAATTATCGTTAGCGTAAAGTCTCGTGCCGGAAAAAAACGGGCCCTTCGGAGCATCCCTCGCTCAACAAAACTCAACAAACTGGTTTTTTTGTTTCGTGCATTGCCCACAGAAATGGACTTCGCTCGCTGCGCTCACTCCCTTTCGATTAAAGGGTTGACCTTCGGGGCTAGATTGCCGGATCGGATCGGTGCGCTAAATAAATCTTCGAACAAACCGCACCAAAAAAATAAACCAAACCGCACACACACACACAGACAAAAAGAAGTCAACAGCTTTTGATTGGTTTTGGGAAAAGCGGTTTTCGTAGCAGAAGCTGGACACTGCTCAAAGAGTTCAACAAATGCTTCGGTCGGCAATTCGCACTCGCTCGCCAACCCCATCTCTCTCTGGTCTGGACTTACTCAACCATTGAGCAGTGCGCAATCATTGAAAAATGTATGTAAAGAAGGAAACCTAAATCTAGATCCCGAGGTACGTTTTTCACCCACCGACTGGCTGAATCTCGAAACTCCCCCCCACTAGCAAATGGTCACCGAAAATCTCCGCTCGACCACACCAGCGCAACGACCGTGCACGTCTCTCCTCTGTCGCCGTAATGGTAAACAAAGCTTGGAATTTAAATTCTCACTGATTTATTGGGCAAATATGTCGCCATTTAGCAGAGAGGACCTTTCGGATGGCTTGCTGTTTTATTCCCTTTGCTCTTTTTTTCACCCTCAAGCTGGATGATATCGTTTTGTGGTAACTCCTTTTTGCTGCTTTTATCCCGCATCCCGCCCATTTCTACCTCCTGCTTTTAGTCCCTCGTTCGTCTCAATTTTTCCTCTATTTCACATTGGTTTGGATGGTAATTTTCAACCCTGGACCGCGTTTTTTACCGCCCGCTTCGTGCAACCCGCGTTCGGGTGGACACTTTCCATTTTCCACCACACAAAGCCAAAGCCCGAGCTCGAGCGAGTAGGGCAAAAGAATCCCGTAACTGTACGAAAACAAAAAAAACGCAACGCAAACAGTACATCTCCCATGTCTCCCCCGTTCTGCTTCATTTGGCAATTCTTGAGGTCATTCTGTGCAGTGGCTTAACTCGGCGTACCCGCTGGAAAGATGCTGCTGCTGCTACGATATGCAACGGGATAAGAAGGATGCTGCGGCGTGCTGGACCCTCCTCCCTGCGGCCACCTTCCGACCAGGAGGGAGAGTAAGTGTATATTATCTGTTGACAAATGATGGGCTATCTAGTGCAGAAGTGGCACAGTGGCCGTAGCAAAGTGGGAAGCCACAGAAAATGGGATCGAGCACCGTACAGTAGGTTGTACCTTGGATTATGCCGTTGAAATTTCCACAAACAATGACATCGGGGACGGGGAGACACACTGAACGAGAAATATTAATTTACCAACAGAGCACGGTGAACGGTCAACTCCGCCGGGATTTTGACGGATAGTTTTGCTACCGTATAATTGAGCCTTCGTTTTTTGGGTGGTGTGGTGTGGATTTTTGCATCATCTACGAGGGTGGGATAGGGAAAGTGCACTTGTTACGATAATGGATAGGGCTTGAATACAATGTAAGCAAATGGAACAGAGGGGTGAGCGACTAACAGCGGGACACTGATTTTTTTCAAGCTAGTCGTTGGAGTGCAAATAGATTTAGGGCAGAGGGAATGTGCTTGCACGACAAATTGCTATGATTTCATTCGATTTGATGCACTTGCTCGTCGTTGGAGCATCAGAGCAATGAGAATTTTAATAGAAGCATAATTATTATCATGTTTGTTTCATATAATGTTAAATTGCGCTGTTTAATAGTATAAAAGTGATGCCTCAAATTTACTGAGCTTTTTTTGTTGATATTGTAAGTATTTCAACATTCAATTAGAAAATGAGATCTTGCACTGACAATTAAATAAGATTGGATAAACTTATGAATGCGGCATGATCTTGGAGAAGATGGCTGAATACAAAAACGACACATACCATCTCTTCATTGACTTCAAAGCC
>KB665732.1:412129-435782 GCA_000349065.1 Anopheles quadriannulatus
CATGGACAGAGGAGGCGTGGTAGGCCCAAATTGAGGTGGCAAGATGACGTGGAGGCGTCCGCCATTAAGGCCGGGTGAGCGGTTTCGGACACTCCTGAGGTAGGCCAAGACCGCAAAGCGGTTGTAGCGCCGGATAAGTAAGTAAGTAAGTAAACTTATGTATGTTTTATAACGAACGATGTTCTACCCGGAATATTGAGTCTCCATTCGATGTCTCTCCAAAATTGAATCGTTTCTTTGTAGAATTGAATATTTGAGCGATGCCTTCATTTTACAATTAAACATTCCTGATGTTCCAAATACGATATATAATCCGATGAAGTCTAAACATGCAACAGTACACTTTAAACGAGTTATAAGTGTATCACTTTGTATCAAGAATAACTCCCTCCCACTGTGCGAAAAACCCTCGCACAAAAGGATTACAAAATTATAACCATGCTTAACTTCAATCCCGCTAATCCACTCATGTTGCAAACTACGCAAACTAAGCAACTACATTCTGTTCGCCATTAACTCATCATCTTTGCGAAATGTTAAAATAGAGTTTAATCCTGTTGCTATACACGCCAGCGCAAACTTTATCCTTCCGTACGCCAGGCTGCTTTCACGTGCTCCCGGAAGTGTGTTGTGACTTTAAAACCCCTTCCGACGAACGCTCTTGCCAAGTGAAAGCTGCTGAGGCACACACACACAACATCCTTTTCGAGCGCACGGGATAGATCAAAGCAGCCGGCGACGATCTTCGTTCCAAAAATACGGCTTGTTTATGTGCTGAATTCCAAAGAAAACGTGCTATTACGTCGATTAAAACTTGAACAATGTAGGCGCTTGCCGTCCTGGCAGCGAACAACTTTAGGCCCGCGGAAAAATACCCCAAGCCCTTCTGCAAAGTCAGTGTGCGCCAGGTTCATCACCGCGAAGTGGCGCTTGTGTGTTTGTGCAACAAAGGGAAGAAATAAGATGTATGAAGAGGCACACAGACACACAATATACAGCCCACAGAGATCGAATCGAGCCAGGGAAGAAGGATAACTTCACTAAAAAGTTCAGCGGTGTACACTATGGCCCGTGTCAGGGATGCAAAGACCGTCCTTTGCACATACACACGTACCCCGTACAGGACGACTTTGCAACACATTGTGCGCTTATGTGTGTCTATATGCTGCGAAGGTGTTTGTTTGTCGGGGGGGCCGCGTGAAAGAGTCAGTCAGAGTCAGCTGGTTGCGCGAACGCCTCAACAGCACACGCGTTCGCTCCGAACCGTCCGGAAGTGAAGCGTTTTGTGTTCGCCAGTCACGTTTAGCTTCCGGTGCTTTGCGAACTTCCGACATTTGCCGCGTGCATGCATTGGCGGCAACTGGAGGCTTCGCTCGGGATGCTTCTTTTTTTTCGTAACGTTCACCTCCCAGATCCTTCGTTCCATAAACACCATAAACATTGGGCGGTTATGCTATTTCGCAGCCCAGGTTCGCAATGGGCCCTTCGTGCTCGGTGGTGTGCTTCACATTTGGCGCGCGCCATCGCTTATCAAAGGCAGTAAAATGCAGCCCTGCAAGGTGAAGAGCGGCAAGGGTGTGGGCGGGGGGGGGGAAACAATAGATGAAGAATTGTGCACAAAAAAAGGGTGAGCATAGGTGAAGGGGAGCAAATTTTTGGAAGTCTTCGAACAACCGCGAACTTTGTGCACACGTTCGGGCGGGCCATTCTACCTTCTCCGGTTCGTTCGGTCTCGGCTGTGGGCCGAAGAATCTTCCCATCTTTGCATTCTTTGAACCAAGCCAATTGATGTGTGATGTGTGCACAAGTGTCTTGGAAGAAAAGGCCGCACGTGTGAGAGTGTGTATGTATATCGCAGAATGTTCTTCAGGGCCGGCGTTATGTTTTTATTTTTGCTAGATTTTGCCCTCCTCTTCGGCATTCCAATCGAACCCGTTTTATCGTACAGCACAGGGCCAGCCATACACGCTCGCACACAGCGAGCCGTTATTTTTTCATATTCGAAATTGGAACATACACCCCGTGCACCCCGGTTAGGAAAAAGGGAAAGATTGGCTCCGTGCTGAAGTGCAATATTTGCCCGGAAAAAAGGCAAGTACGTGAACTGGGGGGGCACACATAAAAAGCGGAGCACGGTGCAAGAGAATGAGTTTTGGTGCAAAATGCAAACCAGTCCTGCAAACCTGCCTGCCTGCCTTGCCTGATGGGATATGTGTGTGTTTGGGCGATTTCGAGCAAACTTTTGGGGATGGAAAGTAAGAAAAAGTTCTACATTTTTGGTGGTAGAGCAAGGCGAATACACTGCCGGTAATAAATGTGGCTGTGCGAGTAGAATCTTAAGAAGGCATGGAGATTGCCATTTTTGGATGATGGAAAGTTTAGTTCAATTCCATTCCAGGGGTTTTTTTATTGCATTAACAATCGTGAAGAGGTCCTCATTTAGAAAAGGGAAACATTGAAATTACTCAAACCAACTCATCAACTCATACCTGCAAAATTTCAACATTGAACGCATATTGTGATTCGCCAATTCAGTTCAAGTTATTTTTAATAAAATTGATATTGAAATGAAGCAAAAAATCTAATAATTGTACAGTGCAATTATCAAACCTGTACCTGTCCAGTATGCCCCTACATTCGCAGCACTACCTGTCGGCACCAAACATTCCACCAGCACACACCACACTGTCAATGAGCGGTGGCGCGACTTTTCAAACGATCAAGTGCACACCGCCGTGCGGCATTCCTTCATGTCGACAATCCACGAAATGCTTACCCCATTTCCGAACCGGTGGCACTCGGGAAGAGTCTTGTTTTTTGTGCTCTCTTTTTGTGTGTGTGTGTGATTTTGAGCTTTTTGTCATGATTTTATGCCAATAGGTTTTTTTTCCCCTCCTTGTCGGAGTGCCTGATTGTGCCGCTTGAGATGATTTTCACCATCCAGCGCACGGGATCGATTGTTGAACATGTTCGCAGCCCGATGTTGCGATGCGGTGCTGTAAGGCAAACGGTCGCAGCTTCTGGGCGACGGAATAACAAGGCCACAACGCCAAAAGATGTCTGCCACTGGCGCAGCTTTTACCCGGAAATCATCGTTAAACTGGTGCGGGCAAGTAGCACAACAAACAAAAAAGCAGCTGCTTCAGTGAAACAATACATTATACGGCCTCTTTCCCGGGTTAAATGTACGGATCTTCTTGGTCGCAAGAAGGACAACAGCAATGTTGCTGCAGATTTGTGACATGCTAAGCAGTGTTTTCCTTTTACGGCGTTTTTTTTTTGTTTTTCCTACCGTCACGAGGGAACATGTTTTCCACACATTTATGTTCACCTTTCCGTGGTGTTTCGGAGCGCCGCTAATAGGTGCGCTCGAGCATGGTTTTTGTTGCGCCCCGCTGTCTCGTGTAGGCGATGCGCACACCGGTAGCATCTTCACTTGATCTTCGCATTGTCTTAAGACGCATTTCTATAGCGAGCAAGCGCTGCGCCAGCACCAGTCCAGCCACTCATAAGCATTCATAAATGATAAAGGTACAAAACCCTCCTCCGCCTGGGTACATATGGGTGTGTGTGTGTTGCAGGATGTCCCCAGCATGTCCTTCACGTCGGTGTACTGCGTGAAAAGCAAGCGCACCCGGCGCGAGACCGGTGTCGGCGATGACAGCTGGTGAGCAGATTATTCAAATAATACCCGACTCTCGCAGCGTGCCAAGGGATAGTACACACACACACACACACACACACACACACACACACACACACGCAACCAACGATACAGTACCCCCAAAGGGAGCTGCATCCTGCCCCGCAGTATCGTTCCTATTGCTCCCATGCTGATGATGATGTTGTGATACGGGGACAAAGTGAGATGAAAAATATGGACATTTTTCCGTTCGCTGAATGTAACTCTTTAGCGTTCAAGCGCGAACCTTTGTATAAGCAAATGCTGCTGCAGACAACACAAAACGGCACACAGAGCACACAAAAGAAAGGTTTACTTAAAATATGCACGCAGCGAAGGGCAATGCACCACCGACGCCTTCTCGCTGCATTGTTGCTCATTAATTTTAAATCTTCACACTGCTGTGCCGGGGCAGGAAGGAAGGCCGCGCCTTAGTTGCATCTCAAGGTGGGTCGTCGCATTTCAATTCTTCCCCTTTTGTCGCTTAAAGTTGTCTCTAGCAGCTCTTTTGTTGTCTCATAAAGGATCGCACTACTACTAGCACTGTGCACATGGCTTTAAACAATTGTTGCTTTTACTTGATTAAAGACAATACTATAGGCAAGAAGTACGTAGCAATGTATTGCGTAAGGAGCAATGTTAGATAATGAATGCGATTTTTGAAGCGTGTTAATACACAACGTTAATGGAATTAATTTTCAACGTTTTACTAGCTTTTTAAAATGTTTAAATGTAAAAATGAAAAAAAGGAGCGTAAACATGAGGATTAAACGATTATCAGCAAGTACCAATTTAATTTTATTACCAAGATTTGCAGCATTTGATTTTGAAACGCTATTAACTACTAATATGCAATTTTCGCTTTTATTTAAATAATGGGACCCTTCTCGATTCTAGTCAGTTTTTTATATGGAGTTTGACAGTTGGATGCTGAAATCATGTAAACACTCCATACAAAACCACACATAAAACTAGCCTGCAATTTTCAGTCTAGATTATTCTAGCCTCAAAGCTAGAATTAGATTCGAGTACCTGCTCGAAAAATGGCAAAACAAGGTGGTGGTTACATTTATCCCAAGGTGCATTAAAGAGATCAGCTGATGGAATCTAAAATCAAAGTGTATGTAGTGCAGGTGGTCTCATACAGCGCCTACCACAACTATATGGACAGTCGACAAGCTGACGGCTACCGGCGACTTTGTAGCGGTCTAAGAGAAGATCGATGGTGAAGTGGGTGGGGGGAGGAAAAAAATATCGGGCTAGGATTACATTCCTCAACTATGTATGTAACAGCAGCAAATATTTAGATTCTGCTAAAAACTCGTTGTTGAGCTTTTTGTGTCGCTTTTGTTTGATCGGATCAGTTTTGAAGCGTTGTTCGCAAAAATGATAAGGTTCTCATGGCAGTTTCAAAATAATTTTTGAAAATCTTTTTACATACTTCGGTTTGCATTTTCAAAACAATAATTACAGGTGAAAAAAAAATTGTGATTTTTTTTATATTAAAAAAAATATTTTAATAATTACTCTTATAAAACTGATAAAACCTGGTAATAAGTTATAAAAACACTTTTTAAAAAATCGTCCAAAAATATATTTCTTTAAACCCTTTCTAGAATATGTTATTTATATTTTTGAACGATTTTTAAATGCGTTAGTTAGCACATAAAACCTGTTTTTCAAAGTGTCTTTATAGTTACGGTACGACCATAAATTTGTTTTTTCGTCATAAGTCGTGTAAAACCGTGTTAAAAAAATTGTTAGTTAAAATAAACACATGAAGTTGTTAAATAGTATTCTGTACAACTCATACATTCACTGTTTTTATCTATCTCTTATGGATTTTCCGCAAATCGCGAAAAATCGCTTGTGTTCGCTCGGTGAATTCGTTTCACCAAAAAAGGTAGAAACCGCCGTTCGCTCCCTATTTATCTCTATTTCCCTATTTTTGTCCTATCCGCGATGTGTTTAGCTGACAGTTCGGTGGAACCCTACAACGGTTACAACAAACAATATGTTTTTATTATACTTTTAAGTTTTTGGACCCAAACAACAAGAACTTTCGTTACTTATTAATAGCTATGTAATTCTATGTTAAAAAAATAAAATGTAAACCTCTTTTATGTTTATACAGCTAACAACAGTTACATGTCTCAAATTACAGTCTGTCTTCAGTTTCAGGTTTATTTTTAAATTTGTTTCTCTTTTTATTTTACCCTGACTTGAAGGAGCCGGTAAACGCATGCAGTTTTCTTTTTCATTTGAGCATGATGCATTTACAGAAATCTGCGATCCTTAAACCTCAAATTACCTTTTCCAACAGCTTAGCTACAGGTAAAGCTATCATATTGCTGAAGTGTTCATTATACTACCATTCAGACCTTATAAATCATGCACATACAAGCTCTAGCTCCTCCCGTTCCCTTCCTTACCCCACACAACCGCCACAGCAGAGAGCACTCTTCACCAAAGCAGCGATGAAAAATTCATCCCAACCTTATTTTCACACACCCGGCAGCCCCGATGCACCGTTTGCACGCGCAGATTTTGCGATGCAACTCGAGAGGACCACAATCCCCGTCTCCCTGCGGTAATGCCTGCGGGGGGAGCGTTCCATTTTCACCGAGATTTCAAGGCTGGCTGCACGGCCATGCAGGCACGGCCAAAACAAACGGCCCTCTCCAAGCGTTCCTTCGGGCACGGCTTAGCAGCCTCAAGAAAATGGTCTTAATTTGTATGATTTTACACTCACCAGCGGGTTGGGTGAGGAGCGCGAATGACACTTTCTTTTCCCTGCGCTGTCTCAAGAGCAAACACGACAGCATACAACACATAAATCGTGCCGGTACACACACACACACACACACACACCCGGCAGCCAGACACTTCCTCTAACGCCTCCGGTCGGAACCCGGTGATAGCGTGATGAGCTCATATTTTTTCGCACGCCTTTCTTCGGGGGGAGGCAAACCCACACAAACACACACCCACCAACGAGCAGCCTACCCACGAGGGCGTGTTAGAGAAGGTGGCCGTGGGCCTGACAACTGTGCGAGACACTTAGGGGACACTGTGCAGCAAAAGCATGGGACCGTGGGGCGAAGATAATCACAATCATCCTTTGTGCTGCACACCTACCGGGGCCGGCCCCAACATTCTCGGAAAACGGCGCCTTTTGGGCTAAGCGGAAATGGTATTCAAGATGTTGTTCCCAAGTGGTACGCTTCGGTGCGTACGTGATGCGGACACGAAGCCGTATCATGGCACAGCCCCCCCTGTGCGGTGGGTGCGAAGAAGCATACACTGTTATCGTGTTGTACACGGCCCACTCCCGGAACCCCGTGCGTCCGAACAATTCTGCCGACGAGAGCAACAGGAGGAGCAAAGTGGGCAAGCAGCAAAAAAAAACCTTCCGTGTGTGAAAGCATTCGCAATAGGATTAGGCAATATTCATGAGGATGAACTGTGTGTAATCCGCTTAAATTCCAGCGCCCCGACACAAACAATTCGATTGCTCGGGCCGTTCTTTTTTTCTTTCGAAAATGATGTTGTCGTGGTGGAGCGATTTGATGATGATGTTTACCGATCGATCGGTTTTTAAATGGAGCCTGAAGGAGGTCCTTCCCGCAAGCTGTACACACTCTCTCGAAAGGCACTTGATTAGAAGCGTTCGTGAGTGTCCGTGTGATAGATGGATGCTTAAAACGATCCTTTTAAACCTCCCATCGCCACACAGCGGCGACAGGGCAGCCGGCACCACCGCATGGACACACACACATGGGCGATCGATAATGATTTGAATAATTGATTGCAAAACTTCTACTGTCGTGAGTCGCACCCGCTGCCCTGTATGGACACGGCCACCATATTACACGCTGCCACACCGTACAACGGTGACGAGTGTCGGACAAAACTTCCGGCCATTCCGGCCACGCTTGCAATTATCGGCCCGATGTAAATCATATTAATTAGTCGCTGAAGGTATGCCGTCGTTTCCGAGTGCTTTAACACCCAGGAAGTTGTCACCCTGGCAGTCATGGGGACGGGGGTCTTCATTAGAGTGCATGCGAGGTGTTCAAAGCTCCAGCACCAGCGTCGCCGAGATTTACAATACCTCGTAAAACGGGCTTTTGGAGTGTTCTTTTTTGCTTCTCCCGACAGCCATTAAATCCTGCGCTCGAAACCCGGGTGAATATTATCGTCCCAATCGTGCGGAGGCAAACGTTGTCGTGCCGTCGTCTAACCAGCGACCATCCCTCTTCCGGCTTACCGTCCAACCGTGGTGGCTTGCGTGTAAACTAATGAGAAATTGTTCATGTACCGAAGACTGGGCGTAATTAATTTAGATTGATGTGCGGAAATTAGAACCATCCATACACACATATATATATGGGAAGCACAAAACTTCTCGGAACGAGCTCACCTTACCCACAACCAGGTGGCCAGTTGTTTCAGTTGCATCGTGCTGTTTGTTTGCAATCATGTTTGCGTTGCATGGTTTGCGTTTTTTTTTCTGAGGAAGTCTGAGGGAGCAACCACGAAGGAAAAGCTTTCAAAACGGGTCACACGTTCGTTTACTGGAACTTAAAAGTATGTAATGGGCATACTGGTTTGCAAGTAAAAAAGTATTGATTTAATTATACTTTGGAGGAAAAGTACTATAAGCTATTTAAAATGTAATAAAGGTGCATTAGCTTACTTTCTTACTGAATCTACGTGTATTAGTTACAGGGTTTTATACTTGATTTTGCAAGCGTAGCAACGTTTAACAGAAAAAAGTATGATGGAAAATTTCTCAAAAATTTCACAAAAACATGTAAACAAACTAATTTTCAAGGTGCCAAATGCCCTAAATCCGTTCATACACTTTTAGTTGAAATCCGCAACACTGGAATTGTGATATTGTGTACTGTCCTTACGAATTCAAGTGCGAAGGATGTTTTAAGCGTGATGACGTTCCAAAAACAACTGATTCACTTGTCTTGTCAAATGCTGCAGTTGCGTTAAACGTTGCTACGCTTGCAAAATTGAGTAAAAAACTCTGTACCCTCTTACTCATTTTTAATTATTTTCGTATTATTTTTGTAGTTATATTATGAATAATCCTCAATTGTTGTTACATACAGAAACGTTGTTCAGAAGCAGTGTTGCGAACGGTGATAATCGTCGACACAAAATTTTACAAAATGCTACTTTTTGCAGCATTGGATTCTAGATTCGCGCTTTTACTGGACAATCACGGAAAAAAATGTCGTTTCATACGATGATATTTTTCTGGTACAATCCAAGGTGCCTTGATAGACTACAGGTGAGTCCTAAGCCTTGGTTTTGGTAGCCATGATGGATGGCGATTTCTATGGAGCTTGGCAGATAAGAAGAATGAGTTGCTAAGAACTTTGTATGAGTTGCTAAATAATGTTGGACCCCCTAGCTATCAAATTTGTACAATCATTTGACTTTTTAATTTTTCCGTACCTCAAGTGAACTGGATCTTCATCCATTTATTCTTGGCGGAATGAAATATATTTGATTATTAACAAATTAAAAACAAAACATTGATTCGAGATATGAAAAGTTTGAAAACATGATAATTAAGTAAATATAACGAAAAAAGATTAAAATACTAAGCCACATATCAAATTGTTTCATTTTTAACCGGTGTATCTTAGTGATTTATAAAGCTTTTGTCTTAAAAATGTGGTAGAACTAGTCTCAATTGGTTCAGTTTGGTAATGAAATGCAAGCAAAAGTATCATAAAAGCAGCAATATACGAGTAGACAAAGGATTGCTCCCCTTCTTCACAATGCGTGTACCCTTCCTAAGCTTGCTTTATGCGGCAAGCAGACCATTTAAATTAAGCTTAAAGTCTCAATTTCTTATCTTTCCATAGCTAGCGTTTCAAAACCACCCGCAACCAGTGCGGCACACTACTACTATGTGCTTGTAACCTGGTTGATGCAACAGCAACAACAAACCACCTGGCATTCAAACAATACTCTGTTTGATTTTCCCATCAAAATGAGCATTTAATTTCCTTCTACCAGCTTACAGCAGCAGCACGCAAACCAACGCAACACAGCAGCAGGTGAAAGCAGGTAAGAAAGCGAGGTGAGCGAGCGAGCAAGACAAACCTGACGCAGACATAAACGGCCGGAAAAACGATCCGAAACAACGAACAGCAACCACGTGCCGGGTCGGGTGAATCCTGTCGCGAAACGCTTCGGGAGCTCACTCGAGAGTTCATTTTCAACGTCCACCCATCAGCTACTACTCTAAATACCATCTCCTTTCCCCTTACTTCCACAAGCAGGCAGCAACAGACGACGTCCCGGCAGGCACAACGGCACCGCATTTAAAACAGGACGCAAAGTAACCAAAACAAATGGGAACTCACTTCACTGGCGGAGGAAAAGCGCCCGCGCTACGGGACTGGACGCGCGAAGAGGATGCGTTACCCTCGGCGCCCTTCGGTGAGTGCCAACGCCGGCCCGAAGAATACACCCCGTGTGCCGTGTGTTTTTCGTTTTCGTTTTCGTTTTCTTTTTTTTTTGCTACACCCGATTCGTTTGATTTTTCCCGCGCCCGTTGGTGCTTTTTCGGGTTTTTCTGATCAGTTGCGTTTCGGTGCTGGGCGAGTTTGGCAGCGTGGCAGCGTCTGATAAGCGGTAGTCGCACCATATTGGCAGCAAAAACCTTACGGGGCGGAACAGTGTAAAAGCGTGTGCACAGTTGGTAGCAGATTTTGGGGGTGAATTTTGAAGCGAAAAAAAAATTGTTTGATAAGAGGATTAATTTTAAAAGGTACGTCAACAGCAACAACAACGACAACAAAACGGCATCCACTAAGTGTGTTTAGCAATGTGCAGAAAGTGTCAAACTGTGCTGCGGATTAAATGCGGAATCCTTTTGCTGCTACTGTTCCCCGTGTGCATATGTGTGTGTGTGTGTGTGCGAATAGCGGCGTAAGCTCATGACAGTGTGTGGCAGTTATAATTGGAAAACAGGCGAACCAAATCGGGACTACAATATGGCATTACGCCGGGTCGAGCCGCCGCCGGGGTTAAGTGCTGGTTGAATAATTACGCTACAAATAGATGAACAGGAATGCCAGGAGCGTCACCATTGAGCCGGATCGTTGCCGTGAGGTGAAAGTTGATAGGAAACGAATCCGGCAAGAGGAAAAATGCCTGCATGCGTCTGGCTGTGAGTTCGCAGGGTGCGGGGCCTTTGTGAGGCCTTTGTAAAATAATTACACAAAAAAGAGAAACACATGCACACAAACAAAAGGAAAATATATAACACGCGCGCGGTCCAGTGAAGAGGTGAAATGGCGAAGAAACAGAACCAAATCAACGCAACTTACAGTAGCGCTATCGAGCTTTTTTTCGAGCACCAATAACCGATTGTTACAGCCCTTGAGTTCAAACAAGCGATGGGGAGTAGCGGATTGATAAAACCAAAAAAAAAAAATACACACAGAATGCGGATATATACTGTGTCAGTGAGTGCAAGTGATGTGTAAAGGGTGGATGGAAAATGGTAGTGGAAAGAAGGGAAAGCACGGAAAATGGACCGATAGGAATGGCTGATATATGGGCGATTGCAATGTTCCACTTTTCCGGTGTTCCACTCCGCACACATGCTGCTTGGAGCATGGGAATGCTGTGATGCTGCCGTTGCATTGTCGGTTTTCGCATTGTTGTTGCCCCCCGTTGCGACCGGCAGTGGAACGATTTCATGCGTTAAATCAATATGCAGGTTTTTAATTACTGCTTGATTCTGCGCTGCACACACATGTTCGCGTTCCATATGTATTTCGGGGTGCTAGTGGGCCGGTTGGGATATGCGCCGTGTCGTGGAAGTTAAATTTGTTGCAGAGGGTTTTATTTTGCGCTTGTGTGATTACTGGGTAAATTTTATGGGTTTAATCAATGTTTTTCATTGATTGCGTTTGCACAAGGGAGGAATGGTAAAAATTATGGTTTATGGTGCTTTTCCTATTGAAACACGCACATTTCGCAATAGCATGAAGGTTTTCAAAACAGTTTCCTCAACAGAGATTGTTTAAACCATTTCAAGAAAGTGACTTTTTTAAATCCCAGATACAGCTTTCTGCAACGTATTTATGTTTAGGTTCAAAGCCTCCACTGAGAAAATAATAAATATCCCAAGATCCAATGATAAGGAGTTGTCAACGATTAATAACTGAATATCTGATGTAAGTAAAGGAACGACACTTGTGCCATTATGAACTATAAGCAAAGACTTCAGAAACGAAATTATCTTTGAAGTGTACATCCACAACGCTCGCTTGAATACTATTTCTACTCTCTCCTTCAAGGTCGTACAAACTTTTCAATGTGAATTCTGTTCTAATTCAACAATCCCATCGAATTACATACAAGAGAAATTTCTTTGTAATTAAATTACCTTACCTATCTACACTTTGTGTTCTTTTATGTTTAATTGAAAATTATGAAAGCTATTTTTTGCTCTAGAGCGATTGTAAATTATTGCTATCGTGCCAATTTCCTATAATACGACATCCGTACGAGCTGAAAGAAACCATTGATAAGCTGCGCAAGAAACAAGCAAACCTGTGAGCCGTTATGTTCCCAAAGGCCGTAAATTCAGAAGTTTCGGCGCCAGATTTTCCATTCAAATTGGAAATATATGCGTTTTTTCTTCAAAAAAAAAAATGCTTATGATTTAAGGATGAAACTTTAACGACCAAAGCTTTTATATGACAATTTAGCGAAAGCTTTCCGTTTTATTTATTGTATTCCGTATCATGGAACACATTCAAACCATTCTTTTAAACCATTAAAGTAAGTGCTTTTGGAGCACTTTTCCAGAGCAAGCTTCTTCTTTTTTAGTTCTTGCAACCGAAAAGAAAAAGAAAAAAAGCATGATCGATTGTAGTATTGAGCCATTATCAAAATGTGCAATGATTGTGAATATAAATGGCTCGGTTTGCAGCCTCACAGTCTTCCTAGCTCTGCTTTCCTTGCCAGTTTTCCCATTATCGTGCGCGTTTATCTACCCTTCCCATACATCCGGTCTGCTCAATCTTTCAAAATCTTGGATCTGCTCCGAACGCTCCAAACGACCACCCTCCAGAGATTGTGTGTGTGTGCATTACATCGTTAAAAGCATGAAACGCAGCGGGAAACGAGCATGAGTGTACTAGGGCGAGGATGTCCTAACCGACTCGCGGCGCAAGATCCATCATTTACTCTACAGCTTGCTCCATCTCACTCAGTTCCGAGCCTCTTTCACTGACTGGTCGGTGGTGGTGGTGATGGTGGTGGAATCGATCGCGCCACTAAGTTGACACCGTTATCCGATGTTGTCTCGGTTGCTTGATTGATGACGATAAAATCCTAATGCTTGAGCCAAAGCAAACGCTCTCTCGCCCCTGGAGCCCCCGCGCACAACCGAACAGTGTGTGCAGACACGAACACGCCCGGGTGTAAATTATAGAACGGTACCACTTCACTCGACAAATCATCTTTTTTTTCACATCTCGCCATATTTATGTCGGCTTGCGATGGTGGGGAACGGGCAAAAATCCTTCCCCACCCGTCGGTTTGTCCGATTCGGGACAATTGATCCGTCACAGAGTGTCTCGAGTGGTACACGGCTGGGAATGGGGAAGGTAGGAAAGTAAGACGAGGAAATGCATGCTGTCGTCATACCATCAATATTCATGAAGCGCCAAATCAAGACACTCAACCCAAGGCAACGTGAGAGGGCGCGGAGCACGAGCGGTTGAAAACAAAACCGAAACAAACAAACAAAAAAGACATAAGCGGATGCTGCCGGCACGCCTTCTCGTCCCGCAGGGGAAAAGCAAGTCGATCGAAGGAGGCCGGGAGCGAACGATGGAGCATTGTGGGGTGAAAATGATGGACAATTGTCCTGCCACTAAATGCACCGATCCTCACACATGCCCACTGAACCAGAATCGACCGGTGAGGGAGAAAAAGGAAATGGGCAAAAATGGAGAAACATTGAAACAAAAACCTTTCCCACTTGGGTACGGAGAGGAAACCGTCGACGGGTGAAACACGGTCGGCTGCCCATTCCGTTCCATTTTCATCTGGGGCGCATCCCATCGGAAGCTCGTTCAGGTCGTCCAACAATCGGAGCAGTGTGTGTGTGTGTGTGTTTGTTGATTTTTCCTTGTGCTCCATGTTTGACTTGCGACGAAACTATGCGCGCACCGTTTGCATGACTACACTCCCCCGAGGGATCTCGTTTTGGATTTCAGTTCCATGCTGGATGGGAGGAGGGCGAAGGTTTTGGGTTCCCTTTGACTGGCGGCTGGTTTATCCCGTTCACGTTTCGCGTAGACGACCAGCGCGGGCGGGAATGACAAAAATGGGTGATATTGAACCTTCCCCCCGTACACACCATTCGAGCCGAACGAGTGACATTCCACTCTGGCATTGACGAATGCTTCCGCTGAATGCACTAATGCACTCACCGCCAGGCCCACTAAAAACAGGGAAGAAAATTTGTCACGGTTTTGCTATTGGGACATTTCTTTTTTTGTATGTTTTTTTCATCCCTCTGCACAGACACGCGCGCTTCATCTTTTATTCTGGAAACGTTGTCGGAATTGCTGCAATTGTATGCAATTGTGACGGCTGTGAAATGGACTATTGTATTTGTACGCTGTGCCGATGTGTTTTTGCCGTGCAGGGGATGGAATGTGCGCGTACACATATCGACAGCAAACGCATGGGAGAAAATTTTTTGAAGAAACAATTTAATACAACGGCGGAAAGTTATTCGTTGTGCCTGGGAAATCGGTTGTGTTGGAGGAATGTTAACTTTACTGTAAAATTCCAATCGAAAACTCCAACCATATTGGAGTGAAAATTTTGAACACGGTCCAATGGTACATCGAAGCAAATGTATAAAATATTAAAATATGAGACAACACACATTTCTACAACAAAGTCCCATGTTCGTGATCGGCCCTACGTTGTGATATTTTATGTTAAAGTGCAGTGAAAATTGCTCAAGTTTTAAAGGTGACTGTTTGGCGTACGCGTCAGTGTATTCTGAATGTTATTACGAAAATGGTTGACAATTTTGTTTTTTAGCATAACGGACCTAACACTAACACATCGACAATTCAAACGCAACGCTAACGCTTCACCCAGTGAAAATACGCACACAATATGCTGGATGAACGTAGCCCTAGCTGTCAACATGCAACAATAACAAAAAACGTAAACAGCCCAGAAGAAAGCAACACCTTTCAAAGCTTAAACACTTCACTTAGGAATTATCCATAAATTACGTACCATCCACAATGAAGAGGGAAGGCTCTTTAAAATGCTATAATTTTCATTACGTAGATATAAGTATACTAACAGGTTAGCTGATAAGTCCCCGGTCTAACAAAGAAAAACACATTTTTTTGTCAAAATTCGTTTTTATTATTCAATATAGTTCCCTTCAAGAGCGATACAACGATTATAACGACCTTCCAATTTTTTGATACCATTTTGGTAGTACTCCTTCGGTTTTGCCTCAAAATAGGCCTCAGTTTCGGCGACCACCTCTTCATTGCAGCCACATTTTTTCCCTGCGAGCATCCTTTTGAGGTCTGAGAACAAGAAAAAGTCGCTGGGGGCCAGATCTGGAGAATACGGTGGGTGGGGAAGCAATTCGAAGCCCAATTCATGATTGTTTGCCATCGTTCTCAATGACTTGTGGCACGGTGCGTTGTCTTGGTGGTACAACAAAATAACAAAAGTTACTTGACAAAAGACCCTCTGTCTCACAAACTAATTGACATACAGACGTCATATTTTGACACGAATCATTTGAAGGTTGGTACTATATAAAAATAATATGCATTTAATACTAACGGCGCCATCTATGTGTCAGACCGGGGACTTATCAGCCAACCTGTTAACATTATCTGTAGCGCAAAATCAATCAAAATTATAGATAATTATTTATTTAGCTATGAAATAATTCTTCTTCTTCTTCTTTGGCACAACAACCGCTGTCGGTCAACGCTGTCGGTTCGCTGTGTACAGGCCTGCCTGTACCCACTAGTGAAGTGAGCTTGGCTTTCAGTGACTTATTGTTACCATAGCAGGATAGTCAGTCCTACGGCACGGTCTATTCGGGGATTGAACCCCGTCATGGGTATATTGTTAAGTTGTACGAGTTGGCAACTGTACCACCAGACCGGCCAATATGAATAAAATAATACGAAATATTTTTTTGTATTTTGATCACGTAATATATGGACCATGCCTTAAAATTGCGTATCATACCGTTTGGTGTAATTTTGATATTTTTCACTAAACTCAACAAATTCTGTCATAAAACCCAATGATTGTCAACCTCTTTAGTGACAAATTTGACCTTTAAAACTAGTTAAAGTACACATACAGCTCACCAGAATACTGTAAACTGCTATCATTCAGTACGTAGTGAAGTGTATTTACATCAGCACACAATACGTGTTTTGATTTAAACGTTACAAGACGCTCAATTTAAAATATCCACCACCAGTCTCCACCCCTATACGGAAACTCCACCGTACAACCAATCGTGCAGAAGAAGTTGCATCATAAGAAATTACTTTCGCAAACCGGCTTTTCTTGAGCTTCGGATGGGAGAGGGGGAGAAGGTCTTTGAAAACTTCAACCACCTTCTTTTCTTCGTGTGCAAAACCACAGAACCGAGAACAATCCGAAAAGTGCAAACGAAAGCGGCAAAACTTATCAAATACGTCGAAACAATCACCCCCGAGAGCCGATGGGGATCAAAAGATGAGTAATGGTTGTGCAAGGTTGTTCTATGTAGCCCGTACCCCGCCGCCGTTCATCATCATAACAAACCCAAACATCGAAACAACACTTCACTGTTGATTGCGCTTTGGCGGTGGGTTTTGCAGCGCCACTACACACACACACACACCGTCGGACGATCACCACACCGGCGTGTTTTATTTTCAGCTTCGTTCCAGCTGAAAACACATTTCACAAAATACGACTTTCGCCCGGTGTGCTTTCTCGGCTCCGTCGGCTGCGCTCCGGAATGCTTCTGCCGGTGAAGGCGACTTGCCCGCTCTTGCTAAACTTTGTTTCTGCTCCGCAAGTTTTCCGCAAACTTTCCACAATCCACAGGAAAATCCCTGCCGCACCTCGCCTGGATTGTCAGCTTCGCTGCCATTTGAAGAAGGACCTCTCTGCAGAGGACTGGTGTGTTACGCTACGTTACGGACCAGTCACAGACACGGCGCACAGTAAGGTTCGGTGTGGATTCGCTCGACCGACACACCACGGCCCCGCGCTACCCATAATCAATCAAACTCCTCGGCATCGTTATGCCAATTGATTGTTTGCCAAAGGAGAGCCTTATTGAGTGTGAAATTAACCATAAAAGGTCGGAGGTACTTAATTCAAAAGAAGTTTTCACTCCCGATAATGGTGCCTCGAGGTGGTCTCGGTCGCTTCGGCACCGGGTTGAGAAGCCCTTCGAATTTCGGCAAATGGTGTTAAAATGAAATTAATCAATATTTGCTGTCGCTCATCAAGCGAAGTGTTAAAGGTAAGCGTTTCCACGCAGCTTATCTTTTGAAGATGCTCAGGCTTTCATTTCAACATTTCGTTTCCTTACGGAGGGTGCTTTTTTGGAAGGGAACTTAAAAGGATTTACCATTGAAGAGTATTCTATTTCCTGGCCTGCTTGAATTGATTCAAATACGGCCCAAAATCTTGCCTAACTCAGCCACATTTGGCACTGCCAAAAGCACTGCCGCCACCATTTTTGAGGGGTGCAAATCGTTGACATAATTCATAAGCAAAATATTTGTTTAATCAATTCCCTCCCAACGTTTGCACCAGTCGCGCCCGTCTTCACCTCAGGTCGGCTGGCTTGTGTGCCGTGTGTCTCTCGCGTGATCTCGTGACATTTCGCGCGCCCTGAACTTTCCGAACATTTTCTCCTTTTTGATAAACTTTCAGAAAGCCGCCGCACGCCGCCAAATCACACCGTGGCTCTTTTCATAGCCCGGCTTTAGCATTGAAGGCTTCGGGTGGCTGTCTCTGAGTTGGTCGTGCCGTGACAGAGTTTTTGAGGAGGCTTAGCCAAAAAAAACAGAAAAGCAAAACAAAACGGCACCGCGCCAAAGACTCAGACACGCTGCTGCTTCGGGAAGACGTTTTGCGCTTCAGGATGTAGAAGCGTCGGGCCGTGAGGATATACCTATTTGATTGGATCTAACCCCCTTTCAGGCCGTTGTGGTGTATGTCTGAGTGTGTGTGTGTGCTTGTCTGTTGCCCCAAAAATCGGGGTCGTCGTCAGTCGTCGCTGGATAGTGTATGCAGCATTTTTCCTAACGATCCCAAACGATCCCCACCATGGACAGCAACTCTCTCTCTCTCTCTCTCCGCTAGCCTCGTCAAGGAAACTTTCAAGCGTGCCCTACCTTCCACGGCGGCGAAAGAGGTTTTACCCGCCCAGCCCCAATTGCGTGGATGAGTGTAAAAATTCAATTACGTTTGATTATGTTTCCGTAAATTGAGGCGATGGACGGGGAGAAATGAAATGAATGTATAAAAAAAAAATCCCCAAAAAAACCCTCACAAGCAACGGAGCCACGGGAGCCCCACCAGTTTTACACCTTTCAATTTCTGTCTACTAGGCCGCTTTTATGTTCAAGCATATGCTACGCTCTCTGTGTGTTGTGCGCGTTCATTTGTTTGTGCGCTGGATTGTGAGCAGGGGCTTATGTGGAGTGTTTCGTTCATCAGTGCCGGGCTCGTCAAAGACCGTGTGTCGATACGCATTAAATCCGATCAGTGGAGGAAAATGGATGGAAAAATTAGATTTTTCACGCATCACACACACATGCCCCCGCAATTTGCGAAGGCATTTGAAAGGGGCGTGAGTTTTGGATGGAAAGCTGAAAATATTGGAACAGCTTGAAAGAAAATGATTGTTTACTTATTCTATTGGGAAATATAAAACTTGCTGTTGATGGTAAACTCACCACGGCAATCAAGAGCTATATTTTAAGCTTATCGTCTCTTCTACTCTTAAGATAACGCGACCTAATTCCATCATTTCGTTCTCCTGTTGTAATGCCCCATATCAGAGAAGCAAAGATCATTAAGTAATGTGCAAGGATGCTTAAAAATGCCCTTTTTTAATGGTACGATAATGACGTTTCCATCGATGCGTAAACATGCAAATTTCCCATCCTGCAGGCATTCTAAAGTATGATGCATCTACAGGCTACCACTTGCTAGACCAACATGTACGCTAATCAGGGAAAAGCTCACAAAAAACACCAAACTGCCAATACTCCTCCTCCCGGAAGTCATCGTGAATAGAAAATGGCAACCAAACATAACAAAAAAATCCCAATCATTACCGGTAATGATTCGCCGTTCACAAGATACCGATGCCGGGCATGGAGTTGGGGAAGGCTATCCATTGGACCCATCAATGTTGAACAGGGTGAAGACACCGTACCTCTACCCTTCGGAGCTTTCTTCCGGAGCGCTAGACAAACATCTTCAAAATGCCCAGCGTCCTCGAGAACAAGAACGCCTCATTACCGGTTTTGGGTGGTTTTTTGGGGAAGGTGGAGCATGATGGAAACTGGAAAAAGAGCGCAAAAGGACAAACAAGGAGCAGGCTCTTATCATTTAATGAAAGTTTTCTTTCGCCAAGCTCTAACTTCTGGTCAGTGTGCAATTTTGTGTTCCCGAGAAATCGAACCACCAGCAGCAGCAGTACCACCACCACCACCATAACTACTACCACCGAAGCGCCATTAAAAGTTGCTCCTTACTGATTTCCTTGCAACCTTTTTTTGGCAAAGGGAAAGGGAGGGAGCTTTTTGGGAGTCAACCAAGCTGCAGTGTAATGTAGAAAGTGCGCCGTAGCAAACATTGCAGAGAAACAGGAAAAGTTAGTTAGTTTTGTAGAGCGTATCTGAGACCAGGAGAAAGAGGATGCACAACTTAGCGCGCAAGAAATTTGGCCGGCATTTAGAGATCGCTCGGAAGTGTATTTTTGAGCTGTGGGAAGAGTTGCAGCTTTGGGGTCGTAAAACTATTCAGTGGAATTGGTTTTGAGGTGAACCAAAAATTGGGAAAACATTCATTTGTATTGGATGGCGTGGGGAAAAGTGCAGGGCGAAATTAACTCCATCCCAGAACTTGTGCACGCCAGCTAGGTTGCAATTGTGGGCAGTACGGCACGAGACTTTGTTTGTAGCGCTTTAAAGGGACAAAACTACAACAGATAATTTCTCATCGTCCTAGAAGAAGAGCTACACTCTGTGTTTGTATTGAAGTTGCCAACACCGAGCTTTAAGTATCACACAAACAACCCACACAGTAACCGATCTCTGATTGCGCATACCAGTGAGATGAATCACCGACGGTGATACTAGAGATGTTGTCAGCTTTGAGGTGTTGTTTTTCTAAGAAGAAAAAAGGGCTGACAATTTCAAAGCAGCATACTCTACCTTCGCTTTTCAAACTCTAAAACCTTCACGAATGCAATGCATCCAAACGGTTCAGATAAGCACTGTACACTGTCGAGCTTTAGTGCATGGACAGGTAACCGGACAGAAGCTTAATTCTCTTTGAAATCAGCCCAGCAATTCACGGGTTGAATCGGTTTTCGATCGAAATGCCGGGCCAGTATGATTGAATCCGACAAGTGCGGGCAGTTTTGTATCTGTGACTGTGTTGTGAAGGATTTGCTTCAAAGGCTATCAATTTTATTGAAGGTATTGGTTGGATAAAAAAAAAAAACAAATAAACACCAAAAATTTTGCAAAGTGTTCATTTTAGTCACTAATTTACATTGAATTATTGGTGTTTTTGCAACTTTAAAAAAAGTTCAAAAGAATGTTTTAAGTTTTTCAATCGTTTTGTAAATTTTTATTTGAAGCAGTTTTTAATCTTTCGTAACAAAATATGTTGTTGGGTCGGTCTGGTGGTACAGTCGTCAACTCGTACGACTTAAAAACATGCCCGCCATGGGTTCAAGCCCCAAATAGACCGTGCCCCCATACGAAGGACTGACTATCCTGCTATGGTAACAATAAGTCACTGAAAGCCAAGCTCACTTCACTAGTGGGTACAAGGGCAGGCCTTGACCGACAACGGTTGTTGTGCCAAAGAAGAAGAGAATAAAATATGTACACTTAGTGGAAAAATGCAAGCATACAATCATTATCCGATGTATGCTATCGTACGGGATCGAGCCCAATAGCGTATTTCGAGTTTTCGCGTATAGTGGATTCCTATGGAAAAATAGTTTACACTACTGGATTGAGGGTTGAAAAATATCGCCACAGAGTTTTGCATTTAAGTTTTTGGTTGTAAAACAGGTATCTGTTGCACAAATTCAATGCAAAATGCTTTTAAAACATAAATGAAATTCAAAATAAGCAAAAAATATTTCAAAAAATCGAAATATTCACAAAAACACATGGAGCTGTCAAATTTAGAGGATTGGATACTGCGAATTCGCGTACATCGAGTATCGCGTACTGCGGATAATTGCTGTAGTTGTTTATGTTTGACAGTGGCTTTTTTTCAAGCTGAAAAAAATCTGAAGTAACTTTGAAGCAAGGAATAAAACCCATAGAATGTAAACCCTTACTGCAAATTTGTTTAACTCATATTCAAGCCGTTCAGCATGAGCGATTTTGTTCTTTCGCAGACAAACTGTATCAGCCCATTAAAGACACTTAATGGCACTGCAGATAAAAAAATAACAATATTCACACACATTTCAGCACAAAAAAGAGAAGAAAAAAGGAAATCCCCGACACACTCGAACGCTCTGATTGCTTTGTGCGTACCGTTTAGTGCAAATACGGATATAAACCCTTCGCTCTTCAATCGCCCTTCCAAAGAAAACCCTTCCACCAAACCACCGCTAACTTACCCCCACGAATCGTTCGTTACCCGCTAGTGAGGCCACCTTTCCCTGTTTTGCAAATTTTCATACCGGCGTGACAAAATTCGCACGCACGCACACGCGCCCCTGCTCTCGGGTGTGCGCTTGTTAGTGTGGAAAATAATGAATTTACACACGCCGCTTCGGTCGGCTGTTGGATAAATACGCCAACCGAAATGAAACTTGCCTTGCTCGCCCCCCGCCCCATCGCGCCTTGCATCGCCAAAGGACAGTCACACACTTTAATCCGGCCGATAAAACCTCCTCTTCAAAACGGAGAAGCGGCTCTTGTAGCAAGGGAACACACTGCACACTGCAGACGGCAGAGGTCCTCCCGCTGCCCCGCACAGCCAGCCACGTGCCCATCATTTACTGCTGCACACGGTGGAGTGGATTTTGCGAATTGTTCAAGCGTTAGCAAATTGCTTCCTACGGCTAACTTCCGACGTAGCGTGACGGTTGCGCTCGTCCCCCAGCTTTCTATTCCGGGCTGTGTGTGTGTTTTTTCTTTTCTTTTTTCTTTGTCCTCCTCGCCGTCCCCTGCCAACTCTCTGCCTTCCCAATATTAGTGGTGTAAGTGTCGGACTTTGTAAGTTGCGCCTGTGATCGTCTATGCGAGAGGGCCGATCCCCGATTGATTCCTTCGTTCAAACGGTCCCCCCTCTCTCTCTCTTCGCGTCAAAGACAGCGTGTGCGGGTGTGCAATTTTAATCCTGCCAAGCACCACCATCCCACACACATACACACACAGGGACACAAGGCAAGCAAGTGTAGGTAGTTCAGAGAGGACGGAAATGGATTAGATGGCAAATTGCGGAAATTCATTGACTTTCATTCGCCTCAAATGGCACATCGAGGCATCGGGGGTGGGAGGAGCGATGTGGAGTGGGAGGTTATGGAATGTTGATTACTGGGAAGGACAATGGTGTTTCCATGTATCCCGGAAGGAAGATTACTCAGCCGAAAGGCCGCTTTAAGCCCGGGTGTAAATACTCGGGCCCGGCTCGCTTCCGAAAAGAAAAGGCCGACCGGGTTTGGCTCTGATTCATAATTTATTGCCTTTCAAGGTTCTTCCTTCGCCGCTGAGCCACACTAAATTTGACGCTAAGCGAGGGCCTGGAAAGTTGCGACTTTGTTCAACATGCTCCAATTAATGAGCCGATTTAACAAGGTGAATTTAGTAGATTAGTTTGAGTGGTGTGCAAAGTGGAAGCAGAACTGGTTCAGTGAGTGATTTAATTTCCCGCTTCGGGAGAAACGTTGAATGCAGTCTGTTGAAATTATGTGAACATATTGTCGATACTGGTAGCCCATCAATCTAGATGTAAATGAATATTAACGACAAACTTGCTATTTTACTTTCCATTTCATGCAAACACAAATTAAAGCTATGTTGGCACTAACAATATTCGAAATCTGGGGCCCTTCACGATTCTAGTCAGTTTTTTGTATGGAGTTTGACAGTTGGAGGCTGAAATCGTGTAAACACTCCATACAAAACCACACAAAAAACTGCAATTTTCAGTCTAGATTATTCTAGCCTCAAAGCTAGAATTACATTCGAGTACCTGCTCGAAAAAAGGCAAAACAAAGTGGTGTCTACATTTATCCCAAGGTGCATTAAAGAGATCAGGTGATGGAATCTGGAATCAAAGTGTATGTAGTCCCGGTGGTCTCATAGGCCCCTACCCCCCATAGGCCCCTCTCTCAGAAATTTTAGACATTTTTGATGTCTTTTATAACAAAGCTTTTTTGTAGAAAAATAGGAAAAACAACGTTTTACCATCTTTTATTTCATCAAGTTGGTTGATCTTTTAAAGCAGAAAACAGGAAAAGTCTAATATGTAACCATGTAGACAAAAGAGATAATGGGGTCCTTTCCGTTTTAAGTTCGTAGGCTGAAATTTCAGCCTGTCAGCTGTTTGCATTGTATAGCAGTTTTCGAGCAGCTATCTAAGTAGATATAATATACAGATGGACTTATCCCAAGGTGTATGAATTTA
>KB665732.1:443215-518021 GCA_000349065.1 Anopheles quadriannulatus
CTATGAGACCACCGGGACTACATACACTTTGATTCCAGATTCCATCACCTGATCTCTTTAATGCACCTTGGGATAAATGTAAACAACACCGTGTTTTCGAGCAGGTCCTCGAATCTAATTCTAGCTTTGAGGCTAGAATAATCTAGACTGAAAATTGCAGGCTAGTTTTTTGTGTGGTTTTGTATGGAGTGTTTACATGATTGAAGCCTCCGACTATCAAACTCCATACAAAAAAACTAACTAGAATCGTGAAGGGCCCCAATAACTGAAAACTGAAAGCTAATGTTTACCCTAAACAAGTCTATACTCCCAAGTTACGCAGTTTAATGAGCATTTAAGACAATCCAAGCGTTTTTAATGACCAGCAGATTGTTCATCCTTGATTATATTATTCGCAATGTACATGTTTTTGGTAATTTTAATAAATTTTTCTTTTTTCTTCACCGTCCTGGGTTCGCAGAAACAGCAATCGGATTTTTTTAAATATTTACAAAAAAATACTCACGCAGTTTTATAAAATTCCGTCGCGTCCAGCAGCAAAGAATCTGCATCCCACTTTGGCGACCTTTTCCCGACGATCTGGCCCACAAAACAGTGTGTACAGGGGCACTCGAGACACTTGTATGTATGTGTTTCTCTTTTTGCTCAAATAGCCATCTTTTGATTTTGGCCAGCGTCCAGCGTTTTGGCGGCAAAACGGAGGCCTACGCAATAAATTCCTCCAGCACGTGCTTAAGATTATCTCCGGCCCCGGCTCGGTTATTAAATTCTTCCCGAAAGCGCGGATGATTAAAATGCTGAAGCGTCCCAAGCATTCCTCGGCAGCTTGGGCCGAAACAGAAACGGATACATTCGGACGCTCAAGATTTAAGCCCGTACCTTGAATTGTGTGTTTCAACGCTTCGGTTGGTGGGTGTTGGTGCCATGTTTTCGAACCATTTGAGACCAAGATACGCCACGCCAAGTGGCTACAAACAATCATTCACTCGGTAAGCACTCGGCTTACGACAACAAGTGAACGTGTAAAACATGAACGATTTAGCGAGTCTTTAATTTGAGCAGCAGTAAAAAAAAAGTGTTCAAAGCAACACAGACAAAAAAAATCCCAGAAGATCGATAGCGTACCGTGCTGTCGCGTACAAGGCTTTCGCGGTCCTTTCATTTTGTTATTACGCTTCAAAAAACTGCACGACGGCGAAGAAATAAAATTAGGGAACGTTAAATCTCTTCCCAAACTACCGTCACACGGCCGAGGTCACCGAGGCCTCCGGCGGGTCGCGATGTGACAGTACGATATCATAATTCTTCCCCATTAATGTTCTCGGCAGTGTCTTTAGCGTGAGCGTTTCTTCTTTTTGTCTTCTTTTTTTCGTTTTCACCCATCGGTTTTACAGTCCGCGGCGAGCTTTATTTCCCTACAATCCTCGCCACGTTCCGAAGGCGATATTAAGGCACATCCGCTGCAGACGGCACGACGACTAACGCCTCTGTGTGTGTGTATTAGTACGCGTCGGAATGTATGTATGTGTGTTTTGGGGCACTTTTTTTCTAGGTTAATGCATTTAAACTGCTGATAACGATGGGGAAGTTCGTGCCAAATTATTCCGCAAACCGGCGCGCTATAACCGGCAACCGGAAGGCAAAACTGCTCGCCGGTAAGTCCAGCCGAGTTCACCGTTGCCGGCAGAAACGGTTGTAAATGTATTAAGCCAGTTCTCTCTCTGTCTGTCTTCCGCTTCTTCTCACATAATGCCCGTTTCTATCAGTTTTATAAAAGCACCACTGAGCAAACTGCCAAAAAAAGAAAAGAAAAGTCCCGATCGATGATCACCGGAAGCCGGTGCCACTGCTACCGGCAATGAACTTTCACATTCACAAGCGGCACCAGGCACAGGCACCGCTTGCGAACTGCCAAAAAGTCAGAACTTCCAAATTCCGAAACCATCAACGAAATATGCACGAAGATTTAGGAGCGGTGGCGCTGCGCTCCGGTAAATCAAACGCCACATGGTTTTCGCGCAGCGCTACGGGAACAGGATAATCGCCATTATTTATTACCGAGCGTGGCCCGGGCGTGTGTGTATGCCCAAAACTTCAAAGTCTTTAAAATCAGCTTTCAGTGCGCCTCGGGACCACTCATAAACGCTTTAGCGCGTACGGTACCAAACTTGGAACAACATGTTCAGCACACTCCAAATTTGGCATCTTTCGAACGTGCCGAGTGAAGGAAAGTTCCCTAGAAAGCACACGAGCTCAGGAAATCGAACAAAAAAAACGCTCTTGCATGTATGCAAGTAGGAACAAAGCCTTGCGAGTTCAGGACTTCAGAACAAGAAACGAGCAAAAACTAAAAAAAAAACAATCAACCAGCTGTTGTAGGATCTCCTCCTGCGTACTCCACGTTTGAGTACTGTTGTTGCAACTAAATCATCATAAATTTTCCCCACACACATACTCCCCCGCTCTCTCTCTCTCTCTCTCTCCCTCTCTCTATCTCTCTCCCCTAACTCTATCCCTCTCTCTCTTTCTCTCGCTTCCATGCCGCACAATGCCAGCTAGCAATCGAAGCAACAGTCGCGTTTGAAGAACAGAGGAAAAACAGCAACCCCATAACGTTACCTACCCCCCCCCCCCCCAAGCGTTGCGTGTATTTGCAAATGCAAAAAAAAAGAAACGCCTCTCGACAAGTGCAAGTGAGACAAATTATCTGAAGGCATAATAAACGGACGGACACTTTAGCACCGTTTAAGAATCGTGTGGTCTGTGTGCTGTGTCTCGCATACCTTCACTCCCGTGGCGAAAGCTCCTGGGCCGAGCGGAGATTAGCATGAAAGAGGTTTGGCCGCGTTTGAGTGTACTACCGGGGCGAGACATAAATGCTCTTTAGAAAAGCGGGTGAAAAAAAACGAAACAAAACGAAACAGAAGCGTCAGGGGTCGGGAAAACAAAAGCAAACACAGGCCGGCACCACAAACAATGGCCGGGCTCAAATAAGGCGCGCGAGAGCGCAAATAATAGTCTCGAAGAAAAACAAAAGCCCTGAAGATCATCCGGTCCCATTAGTGTGTGTGTCTGTGTGTTTGTATGTGTATATGTGTGGATTTGTGTCCTTCGGGAGTGTCGAGTGTTGGGAGTGTCCCTTTTCCCAGCCGGTTGCCGCAAGGCTTAAACGGTCATCCTGGACAGGAAAAGCGGGGGAATGTCACACAGCTGGCGAAGGTGATTTTTTATTTGTTTTTAATGGTTTTTCTTTCTCTTCTTCTCTTTCTGCTCAACCCCCCCCCCCCCCCCCCTTCCTTAGCGCTACTTAGTGGTGCGTGTACGTGCGAGTGTATGTGCTTTAGTGAAAATTTCCATTGCATAGAGTGTGTGTGCTAGTGTCTGTGAGTGTGTGTTCATAAGCTCCGGTACATTCCAGTTCGCTGCGCCACCAACCCAAACAGAGAGAAAATGGCCCTCAGCAACCCTCCGGGAGTGTGCGGAAATTAGTGCTCTTGCACTGGTGGGAGCAACCAAACAGCCAAACACTTAGCAAGCAGGTCCTCAAGCAGGAGCGAGAGGCGAAAGGAGAAAATCCTCTTCTCCGAAAGCATTACCTTTCCGCAGGTGCGCCCAGGCTAATACGTACCCCCCCCCCCCTTCCTCCGGCTTGAGCGAAACAGTGCCAACACACAGGAAGTTTCACCTCCGCCCGGAGTGATCCCACCGATCCCATCAGAAGTAGCAACAACAGCGACAGCAACCAGCGCATTATGGCCGGCTTCGTGTGCCATATTCTGCTATTTTTCCTCTTCACCCGGGAAACAGCTTACGGTAAGGAACAAACAGCTTACTCTTTTTATATCATTTTATTTTATTTATGACAAAAGGGAATTCCAAGGGAACATGCTGGCGAAAACAGAATCACAAGCTGCTAGAGCTGATCTCCGAGACGACTTGTGCTGTCGATCTGTGGCTGGCATTTGATTGAAATGTGCTGCCGTGAAAATCCGACACTGCCCCAGGAATAGTAGAAAGGGTGGAACGAATTTTGTGTGCGGCTAACAATAACTTATTGACAGGTTTGTGTGTACCGGTAAACACGATCACCACGCGATGCCACATTGGTCTCAGGGACGTCAGGTGCTGTCAGCATCTTGCGTGTGGTTTTACATGTGGCGCGGGTTGTTGAAGTATCCAGCAAAATGTCACTCTAGTACACTTGGTTTTTAATGCACTGCAATCAATCCTTGTTAACAGGGAAGTTATTTCCAAGATGTTCTTAGCAAATCAAGTCATCAGTAGGGGTTTGCTGCAACTATAGGAATTAGCATTCTGTTTCTCCATTTAACTATGCAAAACACACCGGTTGCCGTTATGCTGCAGTCATGTTGTAAGTAAGCTGCTGTACTCCGGCAGATAGCTTCCTTCTGCTAAAATTACCCTTTAGCTAGAGCCCTGCATACCCCAACCCAGCATCCAATGCAATGTTGTATCGTATGCTACTCGGAAGCAGACAGACTCCACCACCCCCGATCAGATGTCATCATATCGGGAATATCTGTCAACTGATCCGTAATTGACAACGGCATGGCTGCTGATAGTTGGCTGCCATCGATTACAATTTGTTCCAATAACCCCCCCCCCCCCCCCCCCCCCACACAGACAAATCTTTTCTGGGAACCTCCCTCGCCCCAAGTGGATGCATTCCCCCCCCCCCCCCCCTCAACCCGCCCCTGCTAGGGTCCAGACCGCATCTCGACTGGTCGGTTCGTAATTCGTAATAAGCTTCCTTTGCAGCCGTTCCAGGGCATGCCGGCTCAGGAAGATAGCAATGCCAATTCCCGATAACCTAATCAAAAGTCAACAGAACCTACGGACGTTTACGACTCCGAAGGGAAGGGAGGCACAGCCTAGTGGTGCCTGAGGATCTGTGCAAGATATCTTCATCATAAACACACAACAGTGTGCTCTCGCTTCAGTACGGTCCAGCGTCCGGCTCGTGCAAGCTCCAAGGGACTTCCTGCGTAGAGAGGATCTACGAAACGTGCCGTCGGCCAGGATAAACGATGTCGTCTTCGTCGTCATGACTCTTAATCAACTTTTGTTTGCGTTTTCCCAGAGCGTCTTCGGTTCGGCAATCGATGTGCCACACACACACACACACACACACACACACACACACACACACACACACACACACACACACACACACACACACACACACATCGACTTGATCCTGTCTGCACATCTCGCCCCGAGTGGGCATAGGTCACGCAGAACGGTACCAGAAGGACCCTGAGAAGAACCAGAGCAAGTTCAGAAAGTGTAACTGCACCAGTTGTCACGAAGTGATTTCCATTCCATGAAACCAAAATGTGTGACGATACAATGTGTGTTGAGATTTGTCTTTGCCATTCTGCAACTGGTGACGCTTTGTAGACACCGGCAGCTACCGATTCCTGTTTGGAAAATGGCACACAAATTGTCGGCCAGTTGTTGCTGAGCGATGTGGCTATCCTTGTACATGTGTGTGTATGTGCGTTTGTCTGTATCTTCTTCCTCCGCTACGAAAAGTGAAATTAATGTCCATTATCGACCGATTTTCATTGGCCTTTAATTGAAATGAAAGAGCGTGTCAGTTGCCAGCAACTCCGCTGGACACTTCCCAAGATCCGGGGATTCACGTTTCGGGGGGACAGAATAAACTGCAGCTCCTTATACCCAAAACAAACCTGAACCGGACACAACGCCCGTTGAAGCATACCGTGCAATCTCTCGGGCAAACGAACGATCTTTCCCGTTGTGACAACACAGCTCACACCCATCTCTGTGCTCCTTCTTTATCCAACTATCACCCTTTTCCGGAGCTGCTGGGATAACTCCTGGGATGCATTTGCATCATTCAAACAATGACCCACGCCGCACCTCCGGGAAAAGGTGCTTTGATGCAGATGTTTTTCGAAACGGCGCAAAAAAGACCTCTTTGCCATTGCGCTCCAACGTTCGCCGTGTGTTGTGCTGTGACTTTCCCTGACTTGACGGGCGCACGTGATGTTAAAATATTTGCATTTCAAATTAGCCCAGCCCGCTCTTTCTCGCTCTCTCTCTCTCACTTAGACGGACACTGTTAGTGTCCAGCGCTGGACGGCGTGCACCGATCCGTGGAAAGGAACATCGAACACGGTAGTAGCTTATGCAAATTGTTCGCTCTCTACCTCTATCGCTCTAGTGTAAACAGCACACAGGGGGAAGTGACCGCCTGGGTAGTAAAGACAAGACATAACGGGAGGTGTTCCTTTGTGCCATTGCTTTAACGAACATGGGTGGTACACTTTAGTTTCCGCCTTTTTTGTTGTTAGCTTACTTTTGCTCGAACGAAAAGCTGCTCGAAAATGGTGGAAATAAATAAATTAAATCGTTTCACTGTTCAACCACTACTACTTCGCTTCACCGTCGGAAGTTGTGCTTTTGTCGTATCTTCGGATCTTCGGTTGTGCTTGATGCACTTCTGCAAAGCGGCATACGGCATTATTACGGTTAATTGGATTGGAACAAAATCACCCGTCACTGTGTGGGATTACTACCACACGGACAGAAGGGACTACTAGTGTTATCCCACATCCCGTTTACAAGATAAATCTTCGATATTGCTCCAGGCAATGACACTCAATCTCTTCATCTATATCTCACCCACACCTCCGGCAGCATGCATACCCTCGGCAGCTTTTACGACAATTTCCATTGATTGCTTTTCCAGCTAGTTCAACAACGCGCGCTAATGAAAGTTTTCCATCCTGTTACGGGAAAACTGGGATGTAGAGTACACTCTCTGCTCACTGTACTTTCCCACGTCCATTATGTGCGGTTTTCGTTCGACCGTGCCACACCACGCGTGGCACAACAAATCCCTGGAAGTAGTAGCTTTCATTCTTGTTCTTTCTCTTCTTCTATCCACGATCGCACCACAGAAACCCAGCACCTAGGGCAATATGTTGAAAATTAGAAATGACACAACTTTGCCCAAAACTTCCACTTGTTCGCTGTTGCAAACCGAACCCGCTCGCCGAACGCAACAGGGTACTACACTACAGTCCATGCGGGTGCGCCTGAAACCGGGTGTGTGTGTAAGATGGATGCACAAAAGCCAACGGCATATTAGCTCGTATATCACGTACGAAGGATTTACCAGCGAGAGAACGTGATAATTAGCTGTAGATTTCCGATTCTTCCGTTGTCTTGCCGGTGTCTTGCGCTGTTCTTAAGTTGTTGCTGTTCAACGAGAGACGGCATAATCATGGCACGTTCCGATTAAGTGTGACAGCTTGTTTTCCACCGCTGCATTTGCCAATCTTGCGCAATGATATTTGACGCTAATTAGCTTTTGCCGCTGCGTGTGGTATTACACTTGGTGGGTTATATATAAGCAAATAAATTACCAGCAGAGAATGGACCTATCCATTACAGTGCCGCCGTGTGAATTCATTTCGCTGCAATAAATGACATCATTTAGAGCAGTAAAAATCCCCAAACCACAAGCCAGCCCATTCAAATGGTCCAAGATGGGTTGTTATTGTTGCTCATCGGACAACAAAATCAAACATCGATAAATCTCCCGATTAAGATTGCGACCAGGCCAACCGGGAGGTTGAAGTAGCGACCGATCGCATCACGTACCAAGACGCCGCCCTATCCCCGTTGTCAGGCTGGCGCCATTCGAGAGAGCCGAGACAATTTTCCTGAGCTCAGCACACTCGAAGCACATCACCCTATACACTATCCACAGCGCAATTGCAATAAAAACGGGCCACCAAATGGCCAGACAGCCGGTATATTCATAAATCAAAACATTCACAAAACATAAACGAATGGGGTTCGGGACAAAACGCGGAGGATCGGTTTTCTTATCGCAGATGAAAAAGTGGTCGCTGCCGTCCTTCGGTCGGGAGTTGATTTTTCTTATGCGAACGATCTTGGACGCGATGGGCTACCAGTTCGAGCAACTATTTTCACCTTATGAAGGGTGCACACAGGAACCATCTGGTTAGGGATGGGCTTTCTTTTGGATTGTTTTTATGGAGCCGGAATTAGAAAGTTTATTTATATGCTGTTTTGTTGTGGCAAGGGATATGTCCGTAGCTTTGATATATAGAAGAAAAAACACCTTATGCTTTGCTGATAGATTTTCCGTACTGCCCTAAGTATATGTATTATACGTGTTACTTTTCTTCTGAGGTTCAACAAAGCGGAAGCTTCTTTTTACAAGATCCTTCTCCCCTTGACATACTCCAGTTGCAAAGAAATTTGCTTCTGGCATAAAAAAGACCTAATTAGTCGACTTGCCCGAAAGAGCCGTTAAAAGCATGTCGCGTTTGAATCTATTTTAATATTGAATGTCAATGTTGCAGAAACTTTATACCCTGTAGTCCAAAAAGGGAACACGAAAGAGTTCCTGAATTTTGGCCCGAAAAAAAAACCACACACCCAGAGAGCGACTTGTTTGATTTCGTCGAAAAGCCAACTCTTGCGATGAAGTTTTACCCAGTGGGTTGAGTTATGACTTGTGACACGAAAATGAAATAGTTTACAGACCACGTTCGCCAGCCGACAAAGGAAAAAAGCACTAGCAGTCGTCATGTTTTCGTCTTCGGTTGTTTTTTTTTCATCCATCTGTAGTTTGACTACCTTCCTCAAACAGGAAAAAAAACCCCAAGGAAGTTCATCAATAGGTTTCGAAAGTTTTACCGTCTGCTTCATCACGCTTCGATTCGGGAAGATGCCTGATAAATATTCATACACAAGTTTTCACCCCAAGCCCTTACTCCCCAAAAAGCACAAAACGGAATCAGGGGGTAGCCTTGAAAATTGTTGCTTCCGTTCCATTTACGAATTGGGTGTGCGCATTTTAAGCGCCACTGCTTTGCACCCCGTGGCACGACGCAAAAACTTATCCTTTGCTGCGGGATTCCCTGCTCGCGCTACGTTGTCGGAACGGCAACAAAACCTTGGGAATGTTCGAAAATAAAAGGAATTGCTTTGTACAAAAGCAAACTTTCCGCTGGCTTCCCTGCGGGAAAATTCATTGCAGTTTTCCCGTTCGCCGTTAATTCCCACCGCACTACTTCGAGCAGTTTGCCAGCGAGTCCATTGTCATTCGGTTTCGATTTCCCCCTTTTTTTTGGGAAGCATTCAGATCGCTTAGCTCAATTGAAAATGTTTTCGTCCGCAGAAAATAGTCAAGCGCTGTTTGATTTAGTTTCTCGATTCATCTAACCCCCCACACTCGTCAACAGATTGTTTCCGAGACAGGGTAATAAATGAAACAGAGGGGAAAGACACGACAAAAAAAAGATTTCAACTCGCAAACAAAAGTCACTATCGGTAATCTAATAAATTTATTGGTTTCCTTCATTTAACGTACTGCGAAACTATGCGCACAAAGAGCGGCGGCACGGTACGGAAGCCAACATTAGTTTCCGTTCCTATCCGCGTGTGTGTGTGTTTGAGGGGACGCGCATTACACATAGTCGCGTAATTTGGCAATTGTTGATTAGATCTTTGGTTTCAAACAACGTCCCGAATGCACATGGCAATAGATAGCAATCGGGTTCGCCGGTTGTCGCCGCTCGTTGCGTAATTCACATGGCCATTATCCCGTCTGCAGCATGATGAAAGCGGTAGCATCATACGCGAGCTACCGGGGGCTACCGGGCTTCATCAATTCCACTTTCTTCTCGAACCCCTGATTTCATCGGAAAACAGGGGAAAACTACCCCCGAAAACCCATCCTAGAACCGTTTGTAGCTAGGGACACGGTTACAGGTTACGAAGCCACATCCCAGTGGTGGTTCTTCCCCTGCCAGTCGTCGTATCGCTTTGATCACTTTGCGTATTAACGGTTTAAAGGCTACCGCAACATCCTCCAACATCCTCATCGCTTCGAATCAATCCCCGGCCGCCACACAGCTGGCAGGAGGTATTTATTTTTCCACCCATCGCTTTTAACAACGTCCGCTCCGGGCACACGTAATCGAGTTTGGCAACACACACACGGACACACAATGCGAAACGTACCTTGCCGAGGTGTGTGTTTGGGTGTGGTGGCAGCGCAAGGGGATCCAATTTTGCGTTTGATTAACTATACTGATCGACCGCAAAAACTGTAGCCGAAACTGTGTAGCCCGGGCCCGGAGGGTTGAAAAATAAACTGACCTATCTGGCCGGGAGAAATCTGCCGCTGTCATCAGATAAAAACGCGCGCGAGGGTTGGTGGACGTGGGGGAATCGGTGGAAGCGATGCGATTGACCGCAATGATGGTCGTTACTGGAGGAAATATTACTGCGCTTAATCACTGCTGTTCGCATATGGCTTCCGTTCCTGGCATCAATTTGTCTCATTTAGGCGGTTATCTTGAATCGCTGCAGCTGAAGCTCAATGGGGCAGGGCTGTAAAATTAATCCCATTTTACCCTTCGTAGCGTTGTGATGCAAAGGAGATGTTAATATCAAAGAACAAGATCTTTCCTTTTTTTTATTTCATGTTTTGTAAAAGTCTAATGACAAATATATGTCTAGCAATCACAATCGTTAAAAGGAATTCTTGATTTTCAAGATTTAGAGTAATTTCTTGTTTTGTTTTTATTTAATGTAAAGAAAAAAATTTATAACTAATTTAAAATTCATACAATTTGTTTGCAAAGCATTCGACCCGACCTCACAATAAAATCTTTACCGAAATGATAAAACTATCTAATAGACTCATGTGGGTGACCTTAGCGTTATGGTGCATTGCCATGCGCTTTAGTTTACACAAGGATGGCACTGCGTTCAATTCTAGGATAGCAGCGGCAAAATATATCAACCATATGGTTTTCGCGGTTTTATGTGTAACGCATTGTAAGCTTTCGGTAAATATGGAAAAGGGTAAATAAATCCCTAGGACAACCAAATGCTGCTGCACGCACACACTTCTGCTGTCTGCTTGTGTCGGTAATGTGATTTCGCGAAAGCAAAAAATATGAGAAGAGTAACCCAAAAAAAACCATTTGTTATAAAATTGTGTTGTCAATTTTTTATCCCTCCATAAATCGTGAATCTTTCACCGCAACATCATGTAAGCCAGGGGTGCGCTGCCCGCCAGATTTTTAACAACTTGTGTAAACAATATTTTGCCTTCAATAGCTACACCCCGCAAGCGTTGTTAGAGTATTGTTACATTTCTTCACCATTCACCACACACACACAACATAAAAAAAACTCCTCAACATCCTCTCTCAAACAGACCACGGGCTCTGTATCTCTCTTTCTCCTTTAAGCCCATCGGTTAAGCCAAGCCATCTGTTTGACGATTATTATCCGTCCGCCTGCCCCGTAGTTGCTACAAAAAAAAAACCTTTCGCTACCTTTTATTATTGAATTTCACTGCGGTTGTGGCATCATCCTCCCGCTGCGTATCCGGCCACTTGCGGACCAACTTCACCGAGGACCGAGGATTGCATTTACTCTCCCGGGCGGCCAAGGTAAAGTCAACCACTGTCACTGTTCCGCACCCGCAAAACGATTGTCCCCGCATCGCCCTTCAATCTCACCCATCACCGTGTCGTGTCGACCCCGTACTGCAAAAAAGGTTACACCGTCGTAGTCTCGGATCCTTGCCTCGGGTCCCTTTTTTCCCATTATGCTGTCGATGGTCGATCCGGTGTGTTCCGGTTTTTGAAAATCGATTGTTTGGGTTTATTTTTAGACGATTTCTTCAACATCTGTCGAAGTCCTTGGTTGAGACAGGGGCATTTGATACACATACAAACTCAGTAAAAACACTTACTGAAAACGATGGCCACCGTTGACGACGAAAAACGATACAGATTTGGAATGAGATTTCACTTCGGAGGGTTAATATTTGTTTAACAATCTCTTGCAATCATATCTTTGTCGGGTGTTTTTTTTTCTTTTCTCTCTTTGTTCTTTCATTTTTCCGGTTCCCCCGCATCGCAGTACAAACTTTTTATGTGCAAATAATCAATGTACAAGAAGCGAGCGGTTTTAATCTCAATCCTTTGCCTGGTCTTTCTTCCCTGTGGCCGCACGCCAAGAAGGATTGCTTTTGGGAAGGATAATGAAGGCTACTCTTCGGTGGATAACTTTTTAAATTAAAGACAATCCTTGGCCGTCCCGGAATGCTTCAACTTCAACCGGCGCTCGGGCGGACCGGGGAGGCGTGACGTGATTAAAAGTTGAAAATTGAAACACTTTACACCTGACTCGTGCAACCGCAATCCCTAGCCCGCGTCCCGTGTGCGACGGGCGTGAAATAAAAACAAGCTCCCTTTCGCCAGAGCACCGATTGAAATGGTTGTAATCAGAAACCGGCCAGGTTTTCCCGGCAGCGTTCCGAAAAGGTGAAAGTGTCAACATCAAAGGGAAAAATCCGATGCCATACACACACCGCGGGGATTGCGTGTACACATCGAGGCACCACATTGAAAGGGCTTCCAAAACGCGTTGCGAAATAAATTGTAGCCCCACACCCCCGTTTCCGCCAAAACGCAACACATTATTCAAAATCGTTTCATTGTCACCCGACACACTTTTGGGCTCCGTTCTGGAGTTTGTGGGTGAATCCTTGCGAATGCAGCATCGCGATAAATCGAAACCGTTGCCATAGAGTTTTGGGAATTAAATTGTGTCTTTATGTCATCACACACATCAAATTGCCTGTTGGCAGGCGTCACTGTTTTAGCCAGGTGAAAGAGCTCAAATTGTTTCGTGCGAAAGGTTTGAATGCGGTGCCCACGATTCAGCTAGTACTTCACGTGGTAAATCGAACACAGTCTTTTGGATTTCAGTGGAAACATGAAACATTGAGATGTTTAAAAACAGATATGTTACAGTTGGAAGGAAGGAAGGAAATGTAAGCTAGAATTTTGAATGTTGCGTTGACTTTGTTACAATCAGTTTGAAGTTCATTTCAGTTTCGCCTCATTAAACAATGCGCCTAAATATAGGCTAAACGTATAACTAAATCCGTCCAACCTAAAAAAGCCTCTGATCAAAAGGGCTAAAAACCCTCCCAAACATTTGAAACAATTGATACATCACCCGGTTGTTCATAAAGTTAAATACATTTTGTGGTTTTACACGCTTAGTATTTCATAAAAATTATACTGTCGTTTGAAATTGTTTAATTGCCAATTGACATTTCAGTTGGTTTGAAATCACCAATGCGCCTGAATGCAGGCAATAAATACATCTAAAAGAGTAAGCAACATTTCATGCACTTCCGTTCCGCGTCGTAAATAAAACTCATTTCACGGCCACCGTATCCATCATTTTTGAATATGCTGTTTCAAACAAGCGTTTGAACAACATAGGAGGATACATCCCCTCTCGCAAGAAGAAGAAGAAGAAGAAGAAGAAGTATCCATCATTTTCTTGTCAATCATTCGACGGTAAACTTTACTACAGCAATCTAAACTATTAATTATGTTTTTCTTTTTTTTGCCCCTCTTCACTTCAAAGCTGATTCTGCAGACTCTCTCGGCAAAGCACCATAAACCGTTCCGATACCTTAATTATCAAACAGCTTATAAACTTTATTCCACTGCTGCGGCTGCACACAACGCCGTAATATTTTTACTTCCCAACCAACAAACAACAAACTCCGATGTCAACCGACTCTTTTCATTCGATGACAAGCAACACTGGTGTAGTAATCTACCTCACCCACAAGTCGAAAATACCTTCCGCCTGTGTTTAATCCTCCTTTACCTTCGTTCGCGTTTGTTATCTCTCCCGGCAGACGGCGGTGGTCACATTGTTGTGCCAGTACCGACACACTGGAAGGTTCCAGCCGTCTGCATCGCGCTCCTCCTCGCTTCTCAATTGCTCAAAGTGCTCCTTAAGCCTCCTTAACTGCACTCAATTATTTTCTCCCTCCCTCTTGACTTTTGCACTCTGGCTCTGCCCCTTGCATACTACTGCCAACAACGATGACGACGCCGACGACTACCCACGCCGCACAACTCTCCGACGCACTTCACCAGCACGCCATCATCATCATCCTTCAAACGATTTTTGCCTCCCGCCCGGCGGCGGCCCCGACCGAGCCGAAAACGGACTCAAAACAAAAGGGAGCGCATTTTATGGGGTAGTTTCATGCGATTATTACAGCGTTTAGTTTGAACGGAAAATTAATAGAACTCAATTACTAACCTTCTCTGCGCGTAATGCTACTTCACATGGGGTGCACACACACACACACACACACACACACTCCTGTGCGGAAACATCCAGCGCAGAGGGCAAATGTAGCCCGGCCGACCGAACGGACTTCCCTTTTGTACAGTCCCGCACGCACGAATGTCACATGCCATCGTTCGTTCGTTCGTTCGCCATGGTGGCGGGGATGGCTGCCAAGCTTAACGCTTCTACGGCAAGATGATTGATTTTTAACAGGATTATTACAATTAACTGCAAAGCATTTCCTTTGCCGACGGGGCCAACTCACCCAAAGAGTCCTCTCCACACCAAGCCGGCGGTATCGTCTTGCCGTACTGGCAAAAGCGAAAAGTAGGTTGTGATTTATTTTCAATTTCTTTCGCCCTCTTTTGTTTTGCCTGCTGCTCGTCGCTCCCGGTGTGCACCGGCAAATGGGAAGCAAATTTATCATTCGGCTTTTATCGCACCTTACGCGCCCCCGCCATCATATCGTCATAGTCGGTGCCCTCAGTGTTTGGGCGCTTTATGACGTTGATTGGAGCGTTGGGGCAGCTGAAGCATTTCCACGAAAAACACAGTGGAGTGTATCATTAGATATTCCAAACTTTGACGTTGCGTTTTCGCTATCGGAATAGCTATTTGTATTTCCCGCAGTTTGTTGATTTTACTTTCATTATTACTAGCTTTTCTTCACGTTCTCATTTTGAGGTAAGATTTGACAGAAAGTTACATTTTTAAGAGTTTAAAATTTGCAACCTTAGGGGTCATTCACATTCCATGTTCAAATAATACGTTAAATTTATTGGAAAACGTTAAATTTAAAATAACTAAATTTTTAAATTAAAATAAAGAAAAAATCATAATTCATAGCTTATTTTCGGTACGTTAAACAGCTTTGTTAAACACTCTGAAAGAAAAAAAAAGAATAGAGATTTCGAGGATGATGGTACAAATAGGGTTTCTTTACTTATTTGTTTAATAGTCTCGTATTTTGAACGCATACATTTGTATACAAATGTATATTTTTTCATTCTTAAAAACTCTTTCCCATTTGCATACTACGTAACACTCAAGGCAAAGTTATTTTTAAAACACAAAACCATCCCCTTTTCATAACGAACGAAAACAGCGGGAAATATGTAACTCCAAACCTACACAACCTTCCTCCGCTCTAGCATATGTAAATTCTGCCATTCAGCATTATTTTGCACCAAACAGCGGAACCGTTAGACCGTTCTGCCCGCAAACCGGAACTCGGGTGTAATAACCAGGCAAAGGAAAGACTATTTTGACACGTTGATTTATTGTTTGACCAGCTTTTAGGCTAGCCTGCTGCCTTTCATGATTGATGTTACACAGCTCTTGAGGAACAACATGGACGCACACAAAACGCTCTAACGGCTCGTGGCGCCAGCGTTATCTCCCGCTTTGTATCAACGGTAAATTAAACATAATTTTTACCACCTTTTGGATGAATGATTTGAGCGCATTTGCATACTGATCGATGCGGAACAGATGTGTGTGCGTGTATTTCGCAACACCATGAAACACATACAGCAAATCCAGGCTGTTATTGTAAATAACATTTCCATCCTTTCATAAAAGCAGCTCCCATTCGTTCGAAAGAAAAAGTAACGCACTCAAAGACACACTTCGATGCCGCATTAAGACATTCCTGGCCACATCGGAACGTGTTTTCACCGGTGTCGTGTGACAACACACGCCTGAAGAGCAACCACCATCGTGTTTGCGGTTCCGATCATAAAACGCGGAAGTAGATAGCAAAAAAAAATGGAAGCTCAAGCGTGTTGAAAACACTTTATCCATCGCGTTCGCGTTCCATTTTTCATCACTCTGCCACTACTCACACCACAACACAACCCCCGGCGACGGCCCGTCAATAAACACAATGGGCCAGCCAGCAAACCTCAGGCCGGTCCCACTCGAAAATAACAAGTTCAAACTAATGAATCATTAATCCGTCATATCACTCCATACATATAAATTGATTCATTATTTATGCTATTAAAATTAATGAAACTGTCACTCGCGCGCATTCCCGGTCAATCTGGGCGCTGGGCTGGCACAGCCTTCATCTTTGCCATCGATGCTTCGATGATCCCGCACGTTCGACGAAGGTGTGGTGGTGATGGTGAAAGCTCAAACGTCATCTTTCGTCTTGGACTCATCGTTGGCGCCAAAGTCCGGAACCGTCGGAAACAGGGAAGCAGAGCAAGGCAAGAGTGTGGAGGAGCATTCCCTCCACATTCTAAAGGGTTAACTTTTCCATCGCAAACTTATTGAATAGTGGTAGCGGTATTGGGCAGGGGACTCGCATACTTTTCCAACCACAACAAGCTTTGGGCGAAAACAACAAGCGAGCGAGCAAGGGATGGGGAGAGGCAATGAACGAAAGCTTCCAATTCTTTTCAGCAGCCAGCCAGCTTTGACCGGACTGGCTGTCAACATCACTTTTCGCAGCAAAGTCATTACCATGACCGAAAGGAAATTTTTCACCAAATTTGACTCCCCCATGGGCTTCTCCCCGTTTGCCAATCGGTATGCTATTCAATCGAATATTCGAGATTGTTTACAACGTTTTCCCTCGAACTTCATGGTTTGAGGAAAACAATTTTCCCGGGCTTTTAATGTTTCAGAGAACTTCTTCCAGCGGAAGGAGTACGTTGTTTGGCGTAGTAGTAGTAGTAGCAGTAGTAGAAAGTTTTACGCAAAACAAAACACCCAAATCAGATCAATATTTGAGAGCGAGCGAAGCTAATTCGAAGCTTTTGCTCCGTTGGGAATCTTTTCCACGGAGCTGATTATGGTTTCCACTGAACCGGGTATCCACCAAACGGTAGGAAGCATCAAATATTTACGGATTTAAAGATTCCATAGAACGGGGCTAGCCCGTCTTCATTGTTTGGTTGGAAAGTTTCGTCCTCTTGGCCTGATCTCGTCTTAGTAAGCGATTAAGCTCGTCAAGTTTTTCGTGCGTTCTAAAACCGACGTCAGCGCCCTATACAAGCTGAAAAGTAGCACCCGTAAAGCTAACAAGCCGATTCACTAGCAGTATGTGTCTATGTGTGTGTATGTGTAGGGCCACATCATTACACAGCAGAGCACGCCGAGTATCACATTGCCTGCCATTCATTTAACACAATGTTATCTTTCGATTACGCTTATCGTTTCGCTGATTTGAGTTCTGAATAGCAGAGGGCTGCTGGGCTGCTGGGTGGCGCCGATCCTTCTGACGGGCTTTCTGGCAGCATGTCTCGGCAATTAATATTCATAAGCCGCTGACGAAAGCGCTGTCGCTCCTCGACAACGGCACGGGAGGAAGCTTCCGAACGCAAGCACGGGGAAACAGATTGTTAGAGGATGATAAAAAATTAACTCACCTTGCCTCATCCACCAATCAGCTGGGAATAGAGCCGTTCGGGCAAAAATGAAGACATCCTCCCTCCCGCAATAGGATGCAAAGGCGGCGGCGAAGTATTCGATAGAGAGGCGAATAAACACAGTGCCGCCAGCCAGTCAGTGTTCCAGTGCCCCGCCCCATCATCGAACCACAGACCGTTGACAACGTTGACAGTGCAAGGACATGCCACCTAATTTATGTATGGTTTTGATCATTAATTTATATTAGTACTCCCGGATAGAGCCGTTCGTGCGCCGTCGTCCGCCATTCTTTTTCTTTCCCAGGACTTTCTCACAAACACACACACACAAACACAACAGATCGGTGTGGTGAGGGATTTTTTCAAAGGAAATCATCCTTCTTGAGCGCCAAGTGACAAAGCGGCGGCTTAATGGGACAGGAAAGCCACCCAACTCGCAATCACCCAGGCATCTTTTGTGGTGTGTCGTACCATCGTGGCGTAAGACGACGCTACCATCACCCCTTAGGGGGAGGCTTTTTCTTGCTTCTCGAGCCCAATTGAGACGGTGCTTTTAGGCTGATGAGTATCGGTGGCATCGGTGGGACTTCTTTGTGTGTGTGTGTGTGTGTGTGTGTGTGTGTGTGTGTGTGTGTGTGTGTGTGTGTGTGTGTGTGTGTGTGTGTGTGTGTGTGTGTCAACCGAGTTCTGAATAGGGCGTAATACTATCAGTCTCTTTAATACATGCTTTTATCTACCAGTTGCTGTGGTAATTACTTTATGTGGAGGTGCCCGGTGTGAAAATATTTGCCCCAGCCAGTGCGTTAGGCACAGGTCCTTTGGCTAATGCTTATGTGAATGGAATTCCATCGTTGCTTCTTGCTGGATCGCAATCTATCATTATCGGGCGTCTCGAGACCGAGAATGGGGAGCATTTCGTAAATTAAATATTAAAAGAAGTTGATCGATGTCTCAGGTTTATGCCTTTTAAAAATATGAAAATTTTGTAGTAATTTAATTTGTCCATTTTTTTGTAGGCGACTAGAACAATTTCAAAACAGGGTATCTCCACTATAAATAAATGTCTCTCAATAATGAATATAAGTATTTCCATTGCATACATTCAGGCGCTAAGTGCTAAAGATGTCTCTACTGTCATGACACACCCCTTAACAATGACTATTAGTGCTTCCATTGCATACTTTTAGGGGAAAAAAGTTCCCAAAACAGTTGAGAGCGCGCCAAAACGCCCCAGATGGGGGCAACTTAATGCTCCCATAATAATCATTATCTTTCCACTGTAACTGTTACCTTTATGAGCGATTCAGCAAAAACGAGCACATAGACCACTTCTTCAACCTCGATGTAAATGCTTCAAGCATAAATATTTAAGATGACATTTACGTAGAAATAGCGCATAGAGACACAAACTAACCGCCCTGGTCCGGTCGCCGCACCGTTTCGTCTTGGACGGTAGCTTTATGGGCTAACCTTTCGCAAATATCATTCGTAACGCATTTCGAAAATTTATCTCCTGTGTATTCCCCCCCTGCCACAATTCTCTTTCTCTCTCTTCTAGTTGCTAGTGGCCCGAGACCGAGTGCTACAGGAACGTCTAACATACTTATCAACCTCACGGCACAAACACACACACACACAAAAAAACACAACCACATACGTTAACTATCCCCTGTTCGGAATGGCTTTTGACAGTTCATCGTCGTTACGGCTCAACCCCGTGCACTACGCTCGCTCGCCATCCGCCAGAACTCGTATCCGTGGCATTCGCTGCCCACGTGTGGCGCGCGCTTCAGCGGTACGCTTCACGGCCATGCTGCTCCACACAACGCCACACGGCGGCGGAAACACGGTCCGTGCCGAACGGTTAGCCAACACGGGAGGGAAATCATGCACGCGGTGCATGGTCCCACCGGGACCGGCCCCTGTAATAATGTTCCAATTTTCTCGGACAATAAAAAGCTCATTTCAACGAATTGTTCCACCGTGCGATACCCCGCTCCGGATGGTGGGGAAAACTCCGCATCCAGCGCAACCGCGCGATACCCGGAGGAAATTTTCCAAAACTTCCCATCCATCCATCTCTATCGAGTTGATACAGGCTCTGCTCAATGTTAACGGGCACGTGTGTGTGTGTATGTGTGTGGAATTCCCAGCGAGGGGAATAGCAGGAGAAATGGGGAACAGCATTACATCTGCCTGCAGGGGATCTGCCCAGTGACGGCATATTCGCACACGTGCGCTCGTTTGATAATGAATAATTAATCGCTTATGAAGTGGCTTGGGCTCTCGCTCCATCCCTGTTTGCTGTGGTGGTAATGTTGGGGTAATAAATTTCTCCAGAACTCAGGATGGAACTACCCCTTTTTTTAAACGAGCTATAACGAGCACGATTGGCAACTGTACCTTTTATGCTATCGTATTTGTGTTTCCAATTTGAAGTCCATCGGAATGTTTGAACGCACAAAGGAAAGCGATCATGATGCTATCTGCTTGTGCAATAAACCGTAATCTCCAGCCAAACATCCCGTGATGAAAATGCTCCAACCATTCATCGTATCAATGGCTCGCGTAGATGACAGATTTGGGCCGACTGGTGTCACTGAAAATTCACCATTGATTATGTTTCCCAACCATATTTTCTGTCGCAGAGAAAAAAGCACACGTAAGCTCGCCAACCCACAGAATCACGTTTGCTGCATCCATCAAAAGGCTTAATTGAAGAGACAAAGTGGCCTGGAGGATTGATATTTTATTACAATCACACACAACCCACACACGAGCAACGAGCCACGTTTACGCTGATAATCTGACGGCAGACGGCAAACAGCCTTCGAATGTGCAAACCGGCCGAGTATTCCCCAGGACGGCTGGAGGCTCCACAGCCACGGTACGGGACGCTGGTCACATTCGAACACGAAACGAATACGACCTTTCCGATTCAATTAGGCAGTGGAATGGATATGGATTACCGCAAATCTTGATACATCACCTTGGTTTCGGTTTCCCTGCTGAAGACTTTTCGCTGGCTTTGGTGTGGCTGATGTATCAAGAGGCTGATCCGTCTGGTGATCTGTCTGGATCACCCCCCGAGGGGTTGCACAGCGTGATGTATTTCTGCCCCAAAAAGCGATGGACAAATGTCCATCCCTAAGCACACATAAAATTTGCAAAAGGACTCCACGCCTAAGGAAGAGTGATCCTTTTTTTTAAATCAAAAAGGATTTAGTTTGAAGTGAAACCAAAGTTTTTTCAACCCAATTTTAGGACATGAATTTTGAATTTGAAACTCAATTAGTTTTCGTTTTCCACATCCAAAAATGTGTATCTGTAGGATGCTTATGTCAAATCTATATCAAATTAGACAGCCACCAAGTTCGATTTGAGACTAAATTGTTGACGCTTGAAATCAAGAAATTGTAATCAAATTCTCATTCATGTATCAAAACATAATAATATTGCTACAAATCACGTCCAATCAGGCAAACATTTGGTACACGTGTTGTCAAAATCTAATATAGCAAAGCACTTCTGTCTTGTGAGGTAACAAAAGTACAATCCAATTGGAAAACATTTGTCAAAAACAAGCTGACGTTTTCGAATTTCAAATGTGTAAGTTTAAAAATTTTGCCCCTATATTAGCCAAAGATAGTAATAAATCAAAAAAATATTTTATTTTCGATTAAATATTTTTAACAATTGAAGTCCTGTTTTTATAAAAAAATTTTATGCGGCAAATTATTTGTCAGCTGTCACCGAAACCAATCGGAAGCACACACGGTGCGCGCTGAAAAATGAATCGTTCAAAATCTGATCGCTCGTTTTTCACATGCTGCCTCGCTGCTTTCCGACACTACGCTCCCCTTCCATACAGAACAAAAGCAAAGCAATAGTATCGCACTTTATGTTTCTACCATTTTGAAACTCACTGAAATGTGTACAATATAAAACACGAATCAACAGAAGGACAAATTGTGTTCCCGAAATAGGCCAACAGAAGCTTATGCAAAAAAGGTGATAATAACAACAAAAAAACTACGCCACACAACTATACAAAAAATCCTCTAACAAAAAACTCAAACGATGTGTTAAATGGCTTCCCCGTTCCCCATGTCCACACTTTTTTTTTCTAGGTGCTGATTCTAGTTTTGTGGCTTTTTTGTCCACTCTCTTTCTCGTACGCTTGCGTACGTTTGTGGGGCGAATATTTTGATTCAACACCAAGCAAAAGAGAAAACCCCCAACTGAATAGTCCATTATACTCGACTGGAACGAGGTGCGAAACGAAATAAAACTCCAAAGCGGATACCGAGCAAAGGAACGAAAAAAAAGCGCCCTAATCTCTAATTGAAATAAAAACAAACCATCGTCGCCCGTGCGGTGCGATACCCATCCGCGTGCTCCAACGGCAGCATGGTTGCTTTTTCAGGGCATGGTATTTCTTTGTCACCTTTTCGGAACTGGTGACAAAGCAGCGCGCAAAGATAGTGGGGGCGCAAAAATACAAAAACCAACCGTCCTCCGCCTCATCGAGATCCTCATATAAAACAAAACAATACGGTGATTATCATCCGAGCGTATCCTTACAACGATTTTCACCCCACGGAAAAGGTGCGCTCACCGGTGCAGAGGTATGCCTTTTCTGTGTGATAGCAGAGGTAGCGACAAAGAGTGGGAGCAGTTTTTCGTTCCGGCTGGGCGTAAATTGTATTTTGCCGGGGCCGTCGTCATCATCATTTTCGGGCCGAGCAGTAGGGTCAGCGAAGGTACGCGAGCCGCGCGAGATCGTTATCGTGGGGCCCGGCGTTACTCCAACTCGCAACGGCGCAAAACCGTTTGTCGCTAGGGTCGTTATCGCTGCCGTAACGAGGAGCTCTCGCTGGTGGCGGAAAGGGGGAATCGACCAGGGCTATCCAATTTGTTGTCACCGTGTGGCAAGCCGATGGAAAACCCAACCCGGCTAGTCGACTTGAAGTTTGGAGCGAACGAATAGGGGTCCGGCGACACACGCGACCTTTTCCGGTCCTCCGGTTTGAACGATGGCTAAAAATGCGCGGTTAACTCCTCCGCCGGCTGGCCACCAACGTAACATCACCACCACCGCCGGTTGGACCGTGCGACGCCGTGCAATATTTTATCTAAATTAAACCAATATTTAGCGGACCCGTTTAATGACGGTCAATCATGAAGGTTTGAAAACTTTTCACTACCTGTCACGGCGGATGGCAAGCGAGCGTAGCAAAATCCGTTCGTGACGAAGGGACATCATGAATACGCACCCTAGAATCGGCTGACTGCAAACCATAATGCAGCAGCAGCAGCTCCGGGAATGGCGCTTCCAACCCGACAAGAACGACGAGAACGGTAACGTGGGCTGGCATACCGTTACCATGCTTTATTAATACCCAATAGCGAAAGCGACGGCACCCAAACCACCTCCAAAAACACATTGGCACCAAGAGCAGCTCCACACCGTGTCACTGCTGTTGCTGCTGCTGGTTGGAGGTCGTCAAAAAATTCCATTAAAACATCACCCTCACACGCGTCCTTCCTCGCAGGTGTTTGGCAGCATTCGAAGGTGACCTCTTTTCTATTCTAGCCGGTTAGCCTGTCACCTCTAGCAGCTTGTAAGCGCGCATCAAAGCTCAAAAAGTGTTACATTTTGCCCCGAACAGCATGAAGATGTTCTCGTGTGCTCTCGCTGATCCCTTTCCCTGATCCCCTGATTCCCTGAAAAAAAAGGAAAAACAAATCACACGCCCCAACACAGCATCCGGGTTTCATAAAAACTCTTTTCAACCGTGAACTCATTTCGCCGACTTTGATGAGCCTCGGGGCCGAAGCTGAGGGCAGCGCAGGAGGTTTTCGGCCTGTATGACAACTTCTGGTACATTATTTAGCAGTTCATTGTGGGCCCGGCGCACACGCTTCTGGCGCGAGCCTGCTGACGACACAACACCACCCGTCGGCCCGTGTACGAAATAAAGAAAACGTGTGTATGTCTCCTGCTGTCACATTCCGAGCCGAGCGAAACCTTGTCAGCCTCATTCACACACACATACACACACAGCAACACATTCCGGCTATAGTAGGGCACATAACACGCCGGGTAGCCAACACAAACCGACACCCAAACATTCATTTTGCCAGCTTGTTTTGCCAAACGGACAATGTGTCAACCATGGGAAAGGTCCTCCTGTGCTGCCCTTCCGGAGGGACGGTGACCGGGCATCGGGGTGCAGAGATCGGAGACACTTTGCGTCCTTGGGACAAGATGAATGGATCGGTGTAGGTGTTTGCACTTAACGCGATATGGTCAACAAACGACCCGTCATTGTGTGTGTGTGTGCTGGGGTTTGAGGCCTGCATGGGTCGGGTGAGTCCGGCTGCATCCGACACGTCCGACGGCTGTCCTGAGGACACTTTTTCTGCACAGTGAGCCAAACGGTCAGACACACGGAGACACACACACCCACACACAGTCTTGCATGTAATCGGTGGCATCTGTTGCAGCCGTAACAGCCAACAGCAGCAGCAGCACTAGCAAACCCGGAGCGGCCATATTTTACTCTTCGTTTGCCGGGGTTCTGGCACCGGCCACTGGCAATGACAGTGACGATAACGATGGCCAGTGGTGTCTCGCCGATTTAACTGATGTGGTCAGCACTGCTTTTCTCACTTGATGCACGGAATGATGATGATAGATCTTTACAGCCCGGTTATCCCTTCGTGTTTCGTGTGGGGAAGAAAAATAGGGAAAGATTGAAAAAAAAACACTTGTATGAGAAAAATAGAAACCATGGTTGGCGAAAAAGGAAAATGTTATTATGAAGAGTCGCCTTTAGTAGTGAGGCACATGAATGTTACACACCTCTATAAATAGTGTCGTGTTTCTTCTTATAAATTACAGCCGAATGAAATTAACTATATATTGTCAATCCCTTTGAAATTAATGATCAGCGATTTTTTGCAAATAAGTTTTTAGAATTCCGTTTTCGTTTTGTCACACGATAATAAATACATGATATAAACTGTTATAAGACAAGAATCGATCCCGCATCGTGCAGTTTAGCAGCTCTAACGCCTTGTCGCGACACCATGCGATCGGCCCAAAATAAGCTCGCTTATTCCGAAACAAAAACGACTCACAGAGGTATCTTGCATACAACATAATGTTACGTTTTAATAACACTCAACGTAAATAACGATGATTTTTCATTCCAAGAACATTTCTTATTTAGGATTGCTATTATTTTAATGCACAATTTATGTGTGCTTGTTACATTGATCACACACAAAAATACACACTATCACACACCCGCCCAAACCAGAACCGAAAAGGATCAAGCGCCTGGACGTCAATAATAGAACAGTTTTCATATCTCGATTATACATTTTACAACCGATGGGGAAAACAAAATCGACACCATTTCCGGCAAAAATCGTGAAAGCAGTGTGTAAAACAAAAAAGAAAGCAAAACATACAATTTCACCAGGATAAAAAAAACCCTCCCGTTAAATGAATTTACGATCCTGCATATTTGCACAGCCACAACACACACACACACACACACACACAACAGCAAAGCTATCACTTTCAGGCTTCTACCAGGAAGTGAAAAAGCTACCGAGAAACGAAGGAAAAAAATTATATCATTTTACACCGAAACACCCCGAAATCGAGGCCATGGACTGAGTGCCATGGACAATAATTTGATTTTTATGCTACCCACGTCAAGCATTTTCGGGTTTTTTTTTTCATCTTTACTTACCTTCTGGTTTTCATTTTTGCCACACCTCCGTGTTTCGTTCCAATCATCTTCTACTTTTTATTTGAATCACTTGCGGAAGGATGCTTTCTTGGACGAGGGCAACACACCCACGGGGGCGAGCGGCGTGAGGCAATGGTGTGTCCATCCTATCCCAACAACAACCGGCAAAAAAAAGATCGAAACACCTACTTTAACCGAAACCGTTGCGAGCCAGCACCGGGGCAAGGATAACGATCAAATCAACGACGAATAAAATCTAATTTAAATAAAGAAGGATCGGTCGACCGCTGCGAGAAGAAGCCGTCACGGCGACCGTCGTGTTTGTAAATGGCCAATCGGAGTGGTGGACGAAAGGATAACGAAATGGGGAGCACTTTTTTTGCTTCCTTTTTTTCTTCTTTTGCTACCAAATATCCTTTCTCAACGCTCTGCTGCCATTACCTTCGTCACAGAATCCGAACGTTATGACCATCGCCGTCGCCACTACCACCACCACGACCAGGGAGTAAGTTCAATCGATTGACGTCCCCGTGCGGTTGATGATGGATCTGGGGTAGCGCAAAATCAGCAGTCCATGCCCGGGCGGTGTTTGCCGCGAATCAGCAGGTCAGCATGACAACGTAACCGAGCACTGTGATGGCGGCGAACGATCCTGTTGTTGCTGCGGGATCCATTCCCATGCAGCTCATCAAATTTATGACAGACGAGTGAGCGAGCGCTGGGAACAATTTCAACTCGTACCCAGCGTGTTGCCTCACACAGAGACAGACACGCGGATGATGCTGGGGTGTAAATGGGACCGTAAAAACCCGAAATACACGGCGCACAAGCTCATAAGGGTAGTAACTGGGGGAAGGCACAAGCAAACAAAACCAGAAATGAACGAGAACAAAAAATCTGTAACCATTCGAAATATGCACTCACATCGATAACGGAATCGCACATGAGCCAGTGAGACATGCTGAAGCAACATCTCAGATAATGTTCTCCCATTGGTCGCGTTTCAGCGGGCCCGTGTGCATGACGTACATTCGCCACGATTACGTTGATAAAAAAGAAAACAAGCCATTCACTTTTATATGGCCCCCGGTGGCAGCGGAAATGTTTCCATCCGAACCCCCGCCCCAGTAATGCGCCACACACTATCGATGGACCAAAGATGAGGCCAGTATATATGCACAGAAATGGGAAAGAACCACCGCGCCCCGGTAACACATATAACGTTCAACTCTCTCTGCTGCAATCAAATCAGGTGGTATAAGAGCGAAAGAGTGAAAAAAAAATCGTTCCAAGATTTCCCGCATCCGATAAGTTGTGCACGCTCGTTTTCGAAGCGTTTACGGGATATTGATTTTTGAATCACAATTATTGAAAGTGTCAAAGCATCCCGGGGAGCAGCCGTTTGCATCCGTGCTCCATCCGCATTTGAATCCGCGTTTTGCTGCCCAGCACCGTTCGTTGTGCAGTGGTGCAGACAGCAGGACATGCTGCACCGAGGCGTCTCGACGTGAAGTGAGTCCCGGTCGTAGCATCTCTTGCACAAACGCAACTGCGGCCACGCCGCATCCCTTCCTGCATAATGATGCACTTTCTCGTGGCGTTCGCTCTCACAAAAAAAACACAGCACGCAGTGCACACCCTTTTTAAAGTGCAATCTACTCCCGGATAATAACTTCCCCCAGTAGCGCAACGGTGGTGCAAAACGACTCGAGCGTCGGCCCAGTTGACTGACACACACACACACTACCGATGCGAACGCGATGCTGCTGCTTCTTGGCTCAGGTGGAAAAGACAAAACCGGTCGAGAGCGCTAAGAACGGTGGGCAAATGGGAGGCTATTTTCTACGAATACGCAAAGAAGGGAGAAAAGTGAAAAGAAAAATCTTTTCACCATTTACTCCCGCCGGAGTAGACGGAGCGCGGCGTGTCCCCGCGGGTTACTGGAGTAGCATAATTTCCCGCTATCTCAGAAACACGTGCAAGCTGATAGTGAAGAAAAATAGGAAGAAACAGAGAGGGCAGAAAGTGTGGAGATGTGGAAGTACACAGAGGCACAAGCATAATGGATGAAACACTTTGCGGGTGTGTGGGAGGAACATCATTGGCGATAAAAATCCTTTGTTACGCCCTTGCAGCTCGGAACGAGTACTACGCGGGTAGGACACTGATGCAGAGAAAAGAGTGATTTGGAGCAGGATATAAAAGGTGTTTGCATCTTTCCTCCTTCTGCTGGTAACGGTGTGCAAGGGAAGGTATTTTTTCTGTCTTGAAGCACCTACGGTAGTGTTGATAGTGGAATGTGTGATTGCAGAATATGAATGTTTTGAATGTTCCTACATCTTTATCTTTAAACTTGATCGTTAAACTCATTAAATTCTTATTCGCATAGAAAAGCATCGAAAGAATGTGCTTAGTTGGTTCAGCAAGATGCTTATCAGATCCAGAGACTGATATATCGTTGTTTTTGTCTGATTAATTGACTTTACTTTCGGTTTCATGAATCAGTTTTGGATGTTTCTTCTTCTCGGTACGTGATTTTGTCTTTGAGATTTATTTGAATCAAAGTTATCGGGCAGTATGCCTAAATAACTTGATGCTTACAGAGTACAAGTTTAAAGTATGGCCCTAGAACTAACTTGAATATGCTGACGCAGCTGACTAACGGATTGATTGAAATCTGCTGATAACCCTAACCTATTATACACATCAATCATTTTAAGCAGTGGATCATTGGCACCAAAACCAGTCGATCTAAAAGGGCTTCTTAGTAGCTCTCTACTTCTAATACCTCTAGAGGGAATAGAAAAGCAAATAAAATTTAAAATGTCAGGTGCATCAAAATCTCCAATTAATAATTTATGCATAAAAGTTATTGTTCGTTAGAGATATTCGTTCTATCACTTCGATTCTGAATTCAATTGCGAACCCTTTCCAATCCAGGAAAAAATCCCAGTATGTATTACTGGTTCAAAAAATCGGTCCTGGAACTTCTCTAGAATTCACACCAATCTAGTCCCGGGAATAGTCTAATAGTCCCGGGACTTATCTATATCTGTCCTAGGACTAGGTCGCAACTCACACTGGTCTTGGAACCGATTCTGAAACCAGTTTGCGATCTGGTTACAAAAGTACAAAATTTTTTGGATGAACCTAACTCAGACCTTAAATTGACCAACCAAGTTTCACAACCCACACTAGTCCTGGTACTCCTTCCCCATACTCAACTCATACTGATGTTCAATTGATCCTGGTGTTCAAACTGCCTCTACTGTTCCCGAAGCCATAACGACCTAAAAACCGATCCAAAACCAACACCGGTGCTGGAACTGATAGTAAACCCATAATAGTCCTGGAACTGCTACAAAACGTTCACTTTTCGTGAAACTGGTCTTTATTCAATATCTGTTCTGATACTAATCCAGAACCCATACTGTCCTAAGAACCGTTCGCGAATTCATGTATCCTTTTAGACAGCCACCCTTTCAAATTCAAATAAAGTATAATAAAAACATATACTTGAAAGCGCAATAGCACTATTAAAATATTAGTAACATCACAAATATTTGTATAAAACATAAACATACGGATAGCATTGTTCCATTGCTTCTAATTCTACTTCAGTATACGCTACGAAGCACAAGGAAATGGTTTTCGTAGATGGAAAAGCTCTTCTCATGACACTCTTTCTGCTACTGTCACATAGTCTCATCTATTCCATAGTCGGTGGAGCAAAGAAAACTACAAACATCCAAACAGACAAACGACGGTACATTGTTGTTCTGGATTTGAATCTCTGCCCGTTCGAAAGCTACCACTTTTTCTCTCGTAACAGTGCAACAGTTGCGCGGAACCTAGCACCAGCAGCAGCAGCAGCTAAACCGATGCCAAACACGTTCGCCCGTTCGCTCGTAAGAACTCACCGCTGCAATCTCTGTCACCGCTGCCTGTTCACGCTCCCCGTGCCATAGCGATGAACCAATTTGTTGCAAGTGCGTTTTGCTGCATCTGCGGGGAGAAGGGAGCCACCCAGTTGGCCTTCCCACTCCCATTGTTTGGCACTGGTGCGCACCAACGTAACAGAAGCCACTGTGTGCCTCTCCAGCCCCAACTACCATCACATACACCCAGCAGTGTGTGCACTCGGCAGTGGTGGAACGTAAACGCTGTAGTGGAGTTCTCTTGTACTACACTTCTGAAATTAATTGCTAGGCTCCTGCTGAAAACAACTGCTCAGAAGAGACATTATAGCAGGAATTGGTAGGAAATTATAACCACCAACCAGCGTCGTGTGCCAGTAAATTTGCCGTCACTCACTGTGCCGAACGCTTTTTGCTGCCCGAAGTTAAGCTGGAAGTTGATTCAGAACTACCCAATTTTGTCTCTCTCGTTCTTTCGTTTGAAAGTGAAAAATGCGACAAAACAATGTAGCTACACAAGTAGCTTATTTCGGCGTAGCATTGTAAAAAAAATATACTTTTCTTTGGAAGTGAAGCTTGCACATTATAATTCTGCTTTTCGTCGCAGAAGCAGTGAGACAATAGCCAATATTAACCATTGCTTGTTAACTTCCTGCACCCTGACCTTAGCCAATTATAGCACCGAATTGTATCACATCTGATTACACCACTATTAGCCCCAAAAAGCTTAACGCACCCGACTCAATCTACCCCGAAAGGCCAAACAAAGCGCCGATAACAAGTTGTCCATTTCCAAATTACCGCAGCCCTCCCAGCACACCCGGCAGTAGCCCGGTGGTACTTGCCACAATACTGGACTACGGTAGTAGCTGGCTCATTTCCCAACGGAGCACGGCGAATCACTAATTCAAAAGGTGGTATTTTCGGTGAAGCCTTACAGGGATTCGTCTTCGATTAGTTACATCGACCTAGCCAACATTCTGCCGCTTACCATTCCGTCGAAAACATCATATCATACACTCCCGAGAGCTCCTGCCATCGAAGAATCGGACGACGGTACACAGACACACGCACTGTATCTATTACTAAATTAATTAACCTGCCCACCGGCATGCGTCCTGGACGCCGGCCACCACCACCCATCACGTATCATTTCCGAAACGAATAATCAGATAGATGGTGAGAAACGTACAAAAGTACACCAGCCAAAAGGAAAACACAAACAAAACCTAACCCAAAAAACCAAACCGCCCGAAAACGAGCCCAACCAGCCGAACTTTGATCGATTATCTGCCAAAAGCTGCTGTTTCACATTTTCCGTAGGGAAAGTGCAGCAGGGAACGGTGAAATGAGGGTGAGAGAGAAAAAGCCGACTCGCTAAAGAGATACTGGAATGAAAAGAGACACTTCTTGGGAAGCGAGAGAAAGAGAGAGAGCGGTGGGGAACTGTGGGGGCTTTCCCCAAGTGGCACCAGCCGAGCACTGAAAGTTCACCTCACTGCTACGAAGTGTGCACTGCAACCAGAGGCACCAGCAAACGGGAAAAAGTACATAAGCCGGCGGGATTTCCAATTTTCCCATCGGTCATTTGAACTTCGGGTCCGGGGATTAGGGATTACAGAATCAGATCCCGAAGCCGGGCAGTTTTGCATGCCAACTCTGCTACCCACGGGGGTGGGGGGAGGGGGATGTATGCGTATCAGCGTTGCGTGCTGCATTTTGCATCTTCCGTCCACCCTCTTTTCCACCGCTGCCCCTTCATGACAGAAGATTACGAGTTGCCAAACAGCACCTAGGCGCACCTAGGCAGCCATCCAGCCATCATCGTTATCGAGTGTCGGAATTGTGCCTCGCAATTGTGTGTCAGTGGGCCACAATGGAAAAGCCGTAGCCCGAACTTTCCATTTTCCCGTGACATCTGAAGCGAACTTTTCTTTTTGCCCCAAAACCCAAACCCCACTTTCCTGGTACAGCTCCCAGTGAGCTCCCGTTGTGTTCAGGTGTTTCTTCCAGGAAAGCCTTTGTTATACACATGCCGATGCTTCCGGATGATGACCTCCAGCTAGTTTCCCAACACGAACCAACTTTTGCACCGAGTTTCTGTGCTGTATTTGCAACCCCTTTCAACTGCCCTTCTCTCACCAATCTCCCACAAAAACAAAAAAACAAATAATGTAACGCGCTACTGCTGCCAGCCATTCTCATTTTCCACCGATTTCACCTGAACAAACAGCGACATTTGGAAAGCCTCGCGCGCACGTTTGATATGGGATTGTTGTAAATTTTTAATTCGCTCACCTCTTTGTTTCACTCGCTCGAGCCCTCCTCCCGCCGCCTTCACGACACAAAATCGGTGAAAATGTTCATGCTTTTTGTGCTTTCGGCGTACGGTCGGGGGCGAGGCCCCACATAAACAGGCTGTGTGTTTCGCGCTTTCGGCGCTCCGTAAATTAATGACCCGGAAGTGAGTAAATAAATTTATTAACTACACCATTTTGGTGAAGGTTGTTTTTTCTCTCTCGACTTCTCCCTGCGCCAAGAGAGGGGGAAACACACACACAAACAAAACCGTGCAAAATAAAGCAATGCTCTGGTGTGGTTTCAAAGACAACTCCTTCCCGAACGTGAAAGCACCTGCTTTAACCTTGGCCTATTATTACGGCTCTACCTTTGCGTGATGCGTAATGGTAAAGCACACATCACATTTAAATGGCTCGAAGCGTATCATCATCATGAAAATTTATCGTAAATATTATACCCTCCACATATGCGCGCGAAGTATGATGGAAATTTATAAACACACACGCCCATTTGCCACAACAGACACTCCACCGGCAAATGGATTGGAATTGGAATGAGAAATTCTATCCTTTTTTGAGTGGTTCTGTTTCTTGGTGCGTGGAAAGAAGATGGTTTCGGAGCGTTGAGATATTAAATTTACATCAAAGTCTTCAAACCAGACACACGCGCAGGGCCGCTCAGCCAACACCAATCAATAACTTCTATTTATTTGAATTTTACACTCCCCGTTACCGTCGATTGCGTTGCGTGAAACTCTTTTTGAAGCACCAATTATTTGGTTCCTAAAATTTAAAGATGCTGCCACGTACCGGAAACGACCTCCACGTGGCCGTGCATCACCGTGTATCGATTATTCTGTCTGCCAACGGTTCACCCGTAACCTGGCTCTCACAAACAAAATCTAATTCCATTCGTTCCTCTGCACCATTCGTCCTGCCCAAGAGCGCCCCAATGTTTTTGTTCTAGCCCGCCCGAAGCCAAAAACAAATATTGACACCGGAAGAAGCAACCGTCGTCATCCGTGTCTTGCCATCATGGACCGATCGTTTCGCAGCAGCAATCCCTGGTTCCCGGGGAAGCGATAATTGCTTGCCAGCGCGACACTGTGACCCGCGACGCGTCCCACTCTCGGTCCACGAAGCAGGTGCCCCGGGTCGCGCGCGTTAATGTTGTTTGTCCAAAGTCACCCGGCAGATAAACATACACTCTCTCCCCTCCCGTTTGAAAGGACAGTGCAAACACTCTCCCGGCTGTGATCGGGTGCCACCATTTTTCGGCACTATCAGTCTTCTGGCCGCGTTTTGCTAACAAGCAAACAAATCAAATACCATCAATTTCGGGGCGCTATTCACGCCATCCCAGTGGTACTCCTTACAAAGCCCACAGAGGCAAAGCGTCCTCAAGACGTGAGCATACCGATGGGTGGGAGAGAACGTTTGAAGAAGCGGCAGCAGCAGATAAGGAAATAAAAATATCATCACACAGACACACACCCGGCGGCCCTACTAGGAATTGTCGCGCTCCTCGGCATCTCATTTATTTCGAACATGATTTATGAAAGACGCGCCACGAGAAGAGGCCAATATAATGGAGCTCCCGCTGGGACGAAAAAATGCCCGTGCCGACCGTGTGTGTGTGCGCCTGCAGCATTGAAGGTGATCCAGGGCTACCGAAATCAGCGCCGGTTAAATCATGATAATGGGCTCGCGCGTCAAGCCCGCGGGAACCTAACCGTAGGACCACCGCCGGCAAAGCTTGCCGGAGAATGCCGGGCTTGCTATATTTGGCTGCCGGCGAAAGCAAAAATCCAGCGCACATCCTTCAAGAAGGCAGCCAAAACAATCTATCATTATTTGCCCCCGTCCCGTCCGCTCTGCCGGTTTGTGGTGCCATTTACCTTGAGCTCATTTTCTGCTGAGCGCTTTTTTCGTCTTCTATGCTGCTTTTGTTGATAGAACACAGTCGTACCTGTGTTTCGGGGCGGGGAGTTAAAGGGCGTAAAAGATGTCTGTGTCATTATCTGGATGGCAGCATTGCCATGTTGGGAAGAAACTAATAATCTTACCGACTGTTCTTCAAATTCCTATTCTTACGAACAGTAATTATCTCAGTTATTAAAATTGTGCTAACCGGAACTTGGCATAGCATTTCACGCGCATTTCCCAGCTGTAACACATTTGCAAGCTTGTCCCATAGCTTTCACACTAATAAATTGACTTCTTCAGTATGCCGACTTCTTTAACATCTCCTCATAAACCCCCGACGACACACACTCATAACCTATTTCGACGGTACGGAATGAGGCAGCGAACAGGCACACTTCAGATCATTAATTTTGCCATGTCATAAAGCGAGCGAGATATCCCCCCACTGTTCCCTGTTCAAGAAACACGTCACCGCCTTTGTGGAGGGCGCTGAAAGCCCACCGGAGAGTTACGTCTGTGCCCGAGCTTTCGTCATCATTAACCTTCACACACCTGTGACGCGCGCGGTACCGCGCCGGTACGTCACGGCGTGCAACCAAATCTATAAGCTTCCGGGATCCCGTACCCGAACTCGCCGAGCAGATGATGGATGGAATGGAGACGACGGCTTCGTGTGCTACTTTTACCGAAATCCTGGAACAGACCTCCGGTACGTTAGTGGATGCTCAAAGTAAAGGGGCAGCCAAATTTCTATATTTCACTTAACGGAATTGACAATCCATTGCGTGGGTGCCTGCGCGTTTGGTGGAAAATGGCTATTGAGAGGCCCCCGAAACGAAGCTCCACAGTGTGAAGAGTCGTTTGCTAACGATGTTTACATCGGCTGGATGGCACAAGCATCATGGAGATTGCTTTTCGGTTGAATCTTTTTACACAAGAGTTCCAGGATTCAGAAGGTCTAAAAGCAATCAGAATGTAGTTAACACCTAAAATTGAGCATAAAATTACAATTTTATATAATTCTACAATTCTAGCAAACGAACTTCAGTTTACTGTTACTGGCTCTCACAAAGGACCTTGTTTTGAACGAAAAATTAAACGGTAAAACTCGACGACCCTCAAAAAGGCCAAACTCCTCAGCCCGGCAGCTCTAATTGAATGTTCGCGTGCACCGTAACAATTGTGCTGTCAATTTTCAATCCCAACTCCACAATTTTGCTCCAACGATTGAGCGGGAAATTGACTTTTGAAATGTAAACGCACAAGTTGCAATCTTCCCTTCCCCGCATGGACCGGAAAGTCAGCTTAATTGAAGATAAATGTTTGCCTGGTGCAAATTTATTTCGGGTGTAACCAAACGGTCGGACAGACTGATTGCAATTGTCGCTTCGAAACAAAAAACAAAGCGTTACCGGAAATGGAAATCATCCCAGCAAACGGAACAAGCACGAATAAACACACCCCAGAGCACAGGCGTTCCCGCGTTCGCTTACAAATGAAATGAAGGATTTTGTTTTGTTCCTAAGCCGCTTTACTCATTGTAGCGATTCGGGCAAACAGAAGGGGAAAACCTCCAAACAAACACCTGATTCATTGAATGACCCCTTTTCTGCTGAGGTGTTCCCTACAGGGATGTGTGTCTTTTCCGGTGCTTTACGACTAATTGTCCTTTCCGTACCCAAACGGTAACGCTGTTGTGCGTAATCCGACGAGGGTGAAAGCTTGCTGTATGCCGGGCGAGAAATAAAGCTAATAATGAGTATTAAAAAAAAAGAACATCAACCTTTTCCGTAATCTTGGCAAGCAAAGCGGACGAGCCGCAACGCATCTGTGGTCGCGTTGCGTTGCTAGTCGTCAAACGGTCATACTAACCGTCGTACGGGCGGGCATGATTGAAATGCGGCACGCGGGCAAATCTTTTAACACGTTGCCCTTTTTACACTGTCCCTAAGGGAAACTTCCTTCGCTAAGACGCTAAGCCAGCAAAAATCTCACGCACACACAACGAGGTACGACGACAAAACTGTTTCCTCGTTCGGGGCCCGGTGAATACGGAGCGGAGTTGCGTAAGCCGTCGTTGCCCAAAAATACCGAAAGCACATTTCAGCACACCGACGGCATCCGAGAAGGAGAGCAGCGCGCAAGAATAGCAAAGCAAGCAACCAACACAGCTCACACTGTAACAACACTGTACAGCAACGCGACAGCAGCCAAGCCCCTCTCTCTCTCCGTAATGGTTGAGCCGTTTCGCCCGTTTGACGTGTTGGTAAAATTTGAAGAATTTCAGCAAGAAATGAGAATCACGTGTTGTGCAAATATTTACAAAATAAAAGGATTACATTTCATGCCGGAGCGACCAGAAGCGGCATGGTGCGCGTGCAGCTGCTTCCATTTTCTTTCCCAGCCTCCGCTCCATGATTCCCTCCCTCGTACAAAGGCTTTTGGCTCAAGTTCCATCCAGGCGTTCGGGGGGGGACATTCCTCCTTCTCCGCAGGCGTAACGAATACGACCGGCGAGCACATCGAATTACTAAAATACACTCCCACCTTCTGGCAGCTTCGGCTGTGCTTCGTGGAAGTATCTTCTGTGGAAGACCATGCCGTGTTCCAACAGCGCGCCGACAGAAAGAGTACATTCCCCGCGCTCACGGTCAGCAGCACAGCCCGTTGGATGCCCGCGGCCACAGACGACGGCCGCCTCGGCATCATCGGATCCTGCCGAACGGAACGGCGATAGTGATGGAAGTTTAGCATCTCGTCAGTCTACTCTGGAAGCCGTAGCCGTGTGTGGTGGTCGCACGGCATGTGCTGGGAATTCAATCCACTGCTACCAAAACCGACTTCTTCGGAGGGAATAATATTTTCCCACACACACACACACACACACACACGTGTGCACTCCAAAGTATTTCGGTACGAGATGGATGCACTGACGCAAACCACAGCCTTTCCCAGAGCAATCAGTCTATCGAAGCGCAGCAATCTCGCTGCTAAGGGCCTCTTCCATGCCAGTCGGTATCACTTCGGCCATCCCCGCCTCACAGCGCTGCCACGGTTGCCTGGGCGAACTGGGCGCGACTGGAGCGATGATGGGCAGGATCAAATTGCCACTGCTTTCGATTATTAACATTCACCATTTAGCACGGCACTAATGGAAACCATTCACCGCTGCATTATCGATCTCCGACAGACACGGCTGGGATAGGGATTCATTCGCTTTCGCGCTAGAAAATAGATGTTTCAGTAGTTTCCCGCTGCTGGTTCGCTTTGGTTCGGGGTGTACTGAGAGTACTGTTATGCCACAACGTAACGAGGGATTTGTGCGGTAAATGAGGACTTGGTTGCAAGTCTTACGGTATTGAGTTGGTTTTGGAGCTTGTTACTACTAAAAGCATGCTCAAATAGTACAGAACACAAAGATAGTTCATTTTGTATGAATACAGCCATACTTAAAATTTAAAATTTAAATAGATGGAGATTACAATGATCTAAATACATCGTATTGCGACAATCTTATAAAAACCGACTGCATTCAAAAATAACTTCATGTCCTAAGGATTTATTTACGTTGCATTCAAAACTCTTACCTAGAAGCCGCTGCAACAGTCTCATGCCAACCTCTCCGCCTGTGGTACTTCATGACGTGCGTTCGAATCTCATCTGAGCTTTGATCTCAAAACAACCGCTTTTGATTTGTGAATCTCTTGTAGAAATGTTTCGAAATTTTGATACTAAAACTTCCACTGTAATTGCAGTAGTAATAACTTGTTTACTGTGGTGTGAGGGTAACTCACTCATTTACACTTACACCCCATATAACCCTACAAATCGGTAGTGCGTGTAAAATTGTTGCTCTCTCGTGTGCGCGTGTGTGTGTCTCTGTCCGCACCCGCCCACGTTTTGGTGTTTCTTTTCGTGCACAATTGATCGTTTTGCATCCGAAGTCCCTCCGATTATATGGCAAATAAATCTCGAGCGTCCGGAACTGGTGGGTGTCAAACCATCACACCATATTATATTCCCAATTCCCCCCCCCCCCCCCCTCATCACTTCGTCACCCCACACACTAACTCAAAACACCCACACGCATGTAAAAAGCCCGCTTGTGTGTGTGCACCTCGTCGTGTGTTCTGGTTGGGAAGGATAATTCAACCGGAAAATGCGTGTGCGGCGACCCACTTTTCATGCAGCAGGGGTTTGTGCTGGGGAGCAATAAATTGGGAAGAATCATTTTCCCACCGGGACAGCACAGCACTGGCTATTTGTTTTCCATATATTCCGGGGTTTGCCGTGCGTGCGTGCATAATAAAAATTTATTCATTATTGAATATAAATATTAATTTCAATATTTAATTAACCCACATATACAAGTGGGTCTCTGCTGCCCCGTGACGGCCCAAACAAAAGGCTCGCACGCGAGTGCACAACAACACGAGTACACAACACAAGCGGGTACCAAATAGACACACCAAACATTATAACAAAGCACCGGCGCGACGACTCTCGCGACCCGGCATAACGCGAGGACCGGTTAATCAATTCACGAGTGTCGCGAGTTTGCTGCAGTGCAAAAAGTATGCAAAATACCGCCCGTGTGTGTGCCAGCATATGTTTCAATCGTACGGCGGCAAGAGCAGCGAACGGAAATCGAAAAAATACCAATCCACCAACCGAGTTCCGCGACGTTCGGTTTTATTTACTCGATTAAGCGAACGAACGACTTTAAGGTGGGTGCGGAAAAAAGGGAAAGACATTTTCACTCTTACCCTCGCGTCTATTGGCGAGGGGGGCGGGGTAGCCACTTGCCAAGCAAACAATGCGCCAGCAGTTAAAAAAAAAACGAAAAGAGGCACAGAAAGTGCCAGCAAACAGTTGTTCCGTTTGTCACGCGCTCACACAATCGAAGCCGAAGTTATAACCGGGCGAAATTAACATTTAAATAATTTAACAGGAAAAGACAAACCAACACACACACACACGTATACAATCAAGCACTCAATTTTCGATCCTTCCGTACGTTCCTTTTTCGTGACTGTTCGTGAGGCTTCCTGTGAGGCAAGTGGCGTGAAAAAGCCACCAATTGAATGGTGAGCAGAGAAAAAAGGAAAACGCGAACGCGACCTCTTTTCCTTGACATCGGTAGCGGGCGGACGGATTGCAAAGGAAACCATCTAACATTCGCGTGATTACGTCGGTTTGATGGAGGGCGGTGGGGGTTCTCTCTGTGTCGAAGTATCGAAAGTCGACCGCCTGTTACCGTAAACCGTTTGCACCTCCGAGCGAGAGAGAGAGAGACGAGACGAGCGATAATGGGAAATATTTATAGCGCCATGACGCTCGCACCCCGGAAGTTGAGTGTGTGTGTGTACGTTTTTTCCCCCGAGTCAAACCGAAGCGGAGTTAAATATTATGTTGTTCAAATTGATAGCACCGAGCTTAATGCATGCGGAAAGGTTTTTCAATTTATTTCACACCCAGCCCCAGCGCCAGACTTAAAGGTGAAGGCGATCGGGGCAGGAAGAGAGTACTTCCGGCTGCAAAATCGAGGCAGTCAGGGTAAACAAAGTCTCCTCTCTTTCGAGTGCAACTCACAATTTAACGCCCGAAGTAGCACCAACGGGTGGGAGCCTTTTTTTTTTTGGTTGGTCCGTCTTCCACACAGGTGTCACAGGGGGCCTGCCTCTCGCTCGTTTTTGCATCGGTGCAACGTTTGCATTCAGATCTCGCACTCCCCCCGCACCTGGTTTTCTGTTTGCATTCGGTTCGGCAACTCTTTGAAGACTTCGCTCGGTCCCATGGCAGCACATCATGCTGGCAGGGTTGTTTGCGAGTGAAATAGGGTGGTGGTGGTGGTGGAATTTAGAATCAGCCAAATCAAACCACCCAGCTGCGAAATTCAGTTTCGCAAACCAGGCTGTGAGAGGCAAACATTGCCAACGCCGAAGGCTTGATCAACCATGTGCTTCACCACCACCAGCATCAGTTTGCTGAGGTGTTCCACTTGCTCATCCGGTTTACGGGCATAATTCGGCCTCGGCTGCAGGGTGACGACAAAATGAAAAATCTTGTTTGCTTTCCTCTTTTGTGTTCCGAGATTCAGCATTTTCTCACGGGATGCCGGATGCATTTTTGGACTTCTTTTTTTATGTTTTTTTCCCTCCACTAGATTACAGTTGCAGAGCCTTGTCCATACGTTCTAAAACCCAAAATGGCTCAAGGCCCTCTCACCACTCACAGGCCCAATTGAGAAGATACTTTTGGGTCTTTCAAGACACAATCTTGCTTTTTTATCACTCCTTGTCTGCCCTAGTTCAGTGATATTGGTAAACCAACACTGAGATATGTAGTTTTGCCAGCATTTTGGAACTTGTTGGATTTTTTTCTCCACACTTCCCAATAACTTTTTCAAACCGAGCTTTAAAGACATGCTGCTTTGCCCACCCAAAGCATGGCGATGATTTTTAAGTTGCTACATTTCCAATAAACGAATCACTGAAACCCTTTACAAAAAGGTCATTGAACACTGTCCCGCTCTCCTTCTCTTTCCTCGTTCAATTAAAAAAATTCACTTTTTCGCTGAAAACCCATCAAGGGGCAACAGCAAATTCATCAAAGTGAACCGTTTAATGTCGAAAAGTAAAATTTCCCCGCCCATCAACAGCAGCAACGTCCGCCGAGCAATGATGCCGTGGTTGCGCCAGCGGAGAAGAACTGAAATTGCCATTTTGTGTTATTAAGTGTCTCATCTTGGCTGCCCATTTCATGATTCACTGTGTCCGCTATTCTGATAACCGTTTCGCGGGGCGTTAAGTGAACAGCACGGCCGTTACGTTTGGTTGGTTGCGGGGTGGAATACTGTCGATATGGAATTGAATCAAATTTTTGTGACACTTTCCTTCGTCCATATCGTCTGTTGAACGTGGACTGCGCTTTGCTGGAATGAAGAAATATACAGGGAACACTACAGAGCTACAGGGAAAGAGCGAGCAAGAGAGATCCGGTTCGACCGGATGTGGTTCCCCGTTTTGAAGCTTTTACCGTAGCACAGTGGCAACAAAAAAATCAAATGGCGAAAAATGGGAAAAGAATTAACAGACAAGAATGATGCGCTCGCTGCTCGTCTTGTCAACCACTCCCTCCCCTTTTCTCTCCATAACTTCCCCAAACACTCAAAGTGGCGGTCAAAACTGCGAGACGGAATAAAATGAAATGAAACATTTTAAAATGGCATTCAACCACTCGAACAGCTTTGAGTTCAGTTCCCGCCAAACATCACACGACCTACACCTCCATCCTGCCGCAACCTCCCTCCCCCCTCCCCCCCGGCCCGAAAAAGGGCGAAAACGCTTACAAATAATGCAAGCCAAACGGTTTGGCGATGGCAGCATCGCTTTGTCGACGGAGCGACACGCAAACACGTTGCGCCATCGTGCGCCAACACCGAACGCCGGTCCGAATATCGGTGCCAAAACGAAAAAGGGTGCAGGCAAATAGAACGAACACAAAAAAAGAGGGGAAAACGCCGACACACATACACAGTGAACGTTCAAACTAGAAAATTGAATTCGATGTCAAATAGTAGTTTGGCAGGGAGGGAATGGAGAGCTTGCGTCTCCACTTTCCGAATCTCCGGTTTGGTAGGACCGCTCAGACGTCAAACTACACCAAAGGCACCCTAACCCCCCACAACCGTTTTGATTGTGGAGTGGGTAGGGTGTAAGGATCGGGGGGGAGGGGGTTTAAAAGCAAAGGGGAAGGTCTTGAATTATTTGATTGAAAAATTTGGCCCACAGTTTCGGTGAATTAGCGCGCTAACTTCTCGCGTCAATCGATCGGAACCGTCGCGCGTCAACGTCGGGCATATATATATTCTTCCACTCCACGTGCAGTAAAGTTGCCAACCAAACTTCAAACACACACACACACGGTGGAAAATGGAACGATTTCAGACAGCACCCAGCAGCACCTGACAGCGATCGAACGTGGAGTCCTTCAAAAATGTGGCTCCCACGGTTGCCCACATTCTACTCTTTCGTGCAGACGCGTATTACAACCAAAAAAGCTCCCAACTCCACTGGCAGTTCATTTCATCGCAGCCCCCAAACACGGACTGAGGTTCGATTTTCCGCGAACGGTGGTGCACAGCGCGATCCCAGTTTCCGTGTGTGTGTTTGTGTGTCGCTATGGCGTGCGTGAAAACCGCGTTGGTAGCACTGGTAGCAAATTTTCCGTTTGCACACAGCTCGCAGCTATTTATGCGCCAGCCGTTCCAGCCAAGGGACGTCGCCGAAGGAAGGGGGGAAACGGAAAACGAAGTTAAACATCATCAGCGTTCAAATATTGACAAACTAACCGAAGTCTACTATCCTAGTCGCGTTAGTGCAGCACCAAGGATGGGAAGCAGAGGCGGCAACTAGCCATTCCCCGCGTCCAGCATCGGACTTCACTTTTATATTTGTCCGTGCGACCAAAACTAGTGCCAATTAACTTCGCCCTACGTGGTTTTGCGATGACTTTGACCGTCAGCAGGCAGCGTAGCGTGCTGCGGAAACTTCCACATGTCGTACTTCGATGTTCGGTGGTCGTGGCCAGTGGTGGTACGTAGTGTGTATGTCGATTTTAACGAGCATCGACTCCCTATAACTTATCGAAAACGAAACGGTATTCCCTTACCCGAAGCTCCCCTTGAAGCTCCCGTGGGACCTCACGAACCAGTAGTGGCTGCTCTGCCACTGCTTGTCCCTTTTTTGTCACGTTGATAATAGGTAAAGGGTGTGAGAGGGAAGTGGGTGCACACATTTTGGAACATGACATTTGCCGCTGAGCATAGATTATCAGGGACGAGAATGCTGGGTGTATTTGGGGAGAATCGCGAAGGATGTCACAGAGTTTCGTGCTAATTTTAATGTCGAGGTTTACGGCTACTTTTGGCACGGAGTACCAGGAGAGTATTTTGGTAACAGTTACGAACTCAGGCATTGTATGGCACTTTCGCTGATTCCGAATGTTCCATAGATCTTATAGCCAAAGAGTCTAATGACAAAGAGTTTAATCTGTCTAGAAACTTTTCATATATAAAGACAACTTCTTGGAGATTCTGAGAAGATGATAAATAAGTCAGGCTCCAGTACACGTTCACCTACGGAGTTTCAAGATTTCAAAACTGCACAACTCTACTTCAGACATGCAACAACGCTCACTGCTAAAGAAAATCTGTCACACGTTTGCTAATTACACGTTTCAGTTGAAGTTCCTCTTGTCGCCTTCCCAGGTCTTGATGGATGCGCATTCAACTTTAATGCCTGTATCGTGTGAAAATTGCCAGAATTAAATCAATCACAATCTATCCGCCCACGGTAGCCAGAAATAGATCATCCCCCGATCTTGGGATCCATTAACTCCACTCGCGGCCAGACAGACCGGCTTGAAAAGGGTTCCGGCAACCTGTCGGGCGTTTCCAAATCATCTGCCGCTGGCGCAGATTTCAAACTGTACCTTCCCCACTGCTGTTTCAGAAATAAAATCACGTTCGAATTCCTGCTTCCACAAATGCTGCGCCAAAGCTCGGTATAAAACAAGCACCCAAAACACACGAAGCTGCCCCCTTCACTCATCGCCAAATTCCCTGAAACCTGTCACTACTTGACTTATCATTCGGACCACGCTGCCAGCACAACCTCGATGATGGTAAGGAGGGAGGATGATAGAAGGTGTATCATGCTCATACCTTCACCCCGAGTACACACACCCCGTGGATGTGCACACGTAAATGGTACACACCCGGATGCTGGTTCTGTTGCGGCACCCCATTCCCCTCCTGCTAGTCGTTATTGCACTCGAATTCGTTCCGCACAAAACGTGACGCATTCAATTTTAATTAGAACATCACTGGCAAGGCACGGCTCGCAAGCTCGATGCCAGAACCGGAGGAGGCAGAGTGATCGATTATAGGCACTGATGCAATTTTTGCCCAATTTTTGTGCGATCCACAACCGGTATCGGGGTTGCTCTGGCCAACTAACTGACTTCGTTTTTGATCAGCCGTTTTTTTTTTGCACGCTTCTTCATTTCAGGCACTTCATTCGGAAACAGTCTGTCCGATCCGCTGCTCGATCCGGACTTCATCGACAGCCCGCCGATGGTGCAGCCCAAGTTCACCTCCCGGTCGCAGTCGGTCCGGGCCGTCATCGGCGATACGATTACGCTTCCCTGCGAGGTGGAAAATCTAGGTGAGTATGCTGTGAGCGTCGGGACTTTTTTTGTTTGCTAGGACTCTCCAGAACGGTGGAGATTCGCGTTGTGTGCAAAGTGAAAAGAAAAAAAAGCTCGTACAAACAGTCCAAAATAGTCCACACACACACACAGTGAAAGAAAAAGAAAGGAATGAAAAGCAGTACAGCGTTTTCGACTCTTTTTTGGTTGGGTTTTGGGGCCACCATGGCTGTTTGACAGAAACGTGCGGATGAAAAGCGGCCCGAGGGACCTCCACCACACGCCAAGGGTTTGTACTACTACTTCTACAGCTTCGGTTCCGGTTAGCAAAAGACACATTCAAATAAATCGTAGCAGCTAGAAAGCCGTTAAGGTATCATGCTGGAAATTGGTTACCGTTCTCAACCTGTCGTATGTCGTGTGCTCGTTACTGAGCACTCTTTGCTTGCCCCCTGCACCTGCAGTCCTTTCCCTCCAGTGTTCCCAGAGTTTTGTTTCACTTTAAACTTCCGCAAATGGAAACGGAGACAGTTGGCGATGATGCGGGCAGCGGGCTTGCGGAGGGGGGCAGGGCAAACAAGTAGACAACATTTTCAAACGAAATGTTGAATTTTCTGGATAGCCCGAGCGAGCCGAGCTTGACAGCATGCGGGAGAAGGTTTTTTGGTGCTGCTTTGAAACTTTGACGCTCACCTGAGTCGAGTTCGTTCGGACGTTCTGGGCGGCAGGGATGGGAGAAAAAGGTAGACACATTCCTTCGAGCCCGGCACCATACCATGTCGTCTAATCTGGCCGATTACAGGATCCCATCAATCTGCATGATTATGCAGAGGGGATTGAACGAGAGCGAAGGAATGGAGGAATTACATGCCTGGAAAGGCGATTACAGAGAATTTTTGTGATTTGCGTGTTATTTAGGAAATTTAATTCAGCACCATGTAGCACTCGGGGGCAGTGGGATGTGTTTCGAGCGCGCTGATTAAAGAGTTGGCATGGGATTATTTTAATGGAATTGATCATTTAACGCAATTCAATTTAAGAAATGGGATGGTGGGGGGGTTCCAACATGGTCACATTAAAAACCAGCAAACTGATCGAGCTATATTCGGAGCAGACAAAACAGCCACCACCACAAAGAAGCAAACAAAAACGCGAGCTAACTAACCTGTTGCTGTACTTTGTGCACCCGGATTGAAATTGGAAACGATTTCGCCCGCGGAAGAATGGGTGATTGGAAATTGGAAATGGCAAAAAAAAAACGGAACAGATAATTCGTAACAATTTTCTGTCCCAACGAGCGCAACTACTAATGCGCCATCGCGGACACGTGCGTTTAAGTTGTTATTTTAATTGAATCACACTCCGACCCCGGCGGTCCCGCCACAGCTCTCCGCGCGCGGGGCTCATCATCTGCACAGCGATGCGTAAAAATATACACGCATTTACTAAATCAAATAGCATGATAATTAATTTTTCACTCGTTCCACCCCCGTACTCTCAGGCCCTCCATTATGGGCCATAATGGACTTTCACGCTCTCACTTATTAGCCGTCGGTACCATTTCTCGCCAGCACCACCCAAACTCTGCTGGAACTGGTTGTATCCCGGAGGATGGACCGCTGGACCATGCACACACGCTCGCAAATGTGCAATTTGAATTTGTACCTGTCTGTGTGTGTGTGTGTATCTGTGTCTGAGGGTATTAGTGTACTTGTATAAATTATTGCAACCTCCACCGGGAGCCCGGCTCACACTACTCACACGAGCTGACGGAGTGCGTCAGAATGCAACCTTTTACAGCGCGTGTGTCTGTCCATTTCCAAATCCATCCATCGGAACGGCTTAGAACATGGGGCACACACTCACACACCCACACACAAAGGCACACGCAACCCTTGACCAGTCACACACCATCAATGATGATGGACGTATGGGAAAGCTCGGCGCACATTGGTGCAATCGAACTGCAAATAAATGAACCGACAATCCGATGTGCACCAAAGCTCTCATCCAACCCTGTATGTCCAAAACCCGGCCCCTAACATCCCCGAACTCCCACTACGTAACCACACACACACACACACGGTACCAACGCGTGCAATTTATGTACACATCGGGGGGGGGCGCGTATGTGCGGCGATGTGTTTAGGTGGTATTTCAAATTTAATCCTTCCCCATCCTTCCCCAATTCTGACACATCCAGCATCGGCTGCGAAAAACAGGGTCCTCCCCCCCCCCCTCCCTGTTGCAATCGAAATGAGCATCGCAAAATATGCTCGGCCCCGGAGAGAGGATCTTGTTTCCGGATTTTCGGTGTGCCCAGTGAACACCGCACCGAACTGTGAAACAACCGCACCGGAGGAGTTCCACCGGTTTTTGTGGACCAATCGTGGCCCGGGAGGATTTGGCATTTGAGGACCACCGACACCGATTTCAATGCATTTTCAATGTACCTTCATCAACTGTACTTGTGTGTGTGTTTTTTTCCCGTTCCCCTTTTTTCGTGGGAGCAAGCAATGCTCATGGAAAGTGCACTTTTGGAAGCAGCAGCTTTGTTCCGCCAATTTCAGCAGTGCGTGTGTTGGGCGGAAGTTGCGGAGAGCATCCTGCATTGGTTGCTGCTTCTCTTGGCTTGAATGTACGATGCAGCTAATTGTAATTGCCGTTCAAATCATTACACTTCCACCCAGCTACAACAAGCGCTTTGATTTTGCTGGCCATTGTTTGAAGCGGCTCGCGCGCGCGCTTTTGAAGTTAATTTGTGCAGCGGGCGCGGTTTTGTTCTGTTTTCTTCCTCACCGTCCTGTGCTTTTTGGGGCGTTTGCATTATTTTATCAGCAAAGGGAAAAAAGTGAAAAAAAAACTGTTTCCAAACACTGTGCGCCTGACGTGATGTCCATTGTTCTACACGACCCCGGGGAAAACCAACAACAATGGGTACCATATTAACAAACATTCGTAGTAAAATAAATCTGGAAAATACGCGCACACACACACGCGGTTGCTCGATTGTACGCTCAAACATGTCGGTGGTGCATTTTTCCGACCGACGAGCATTTCCGCGAAAATTTTCAAATACATGGAAATTAGTTCCGAATGAGCTGCAACGCGGGAGAGCTTTTCGGCGAAGTTTCACTTGTTGCGCACCCGGTTCAAATTACAGCTAACCAGACTGTGCACACAGCTGCTGTTGCGTTGACGTTGTTGCTCAAATTTGTGGAAAAATCCTTGCAATTGTTGCTGTTTTTTTCCTCCGCTGTTGATCGCAGCTCAGCAACAGACAAGTTGGAGAGTATTACATATTGTTTGAGTATTAATTTTCATTTATTCGGCGGATAAATACACCATAAGTATTGAACTTTATCGTTACAGAGAACTCGAACGCAGCATTCAAGTGCTGTGAACGTGCTCTATACAGCTCAAATGAAGTTAAGCAGAACTAATCTCTGGGTTGGCACATTAGATTAGATATATAGACGGTCTAGATCTACGTCTAGGGGCGGTTCCGTGGTACAGTCGTCAACTCAAACGACTCAATAGCAAGCCCACCATGGCACATTGGGCAAACGCCTGTATAAAAATCGAAAAACCTGCTTATCTTCAATAAATAAATAAATAAACACCATAATCATGTTCTTGAAATAGATACTCAAACTTAGTTGAAACCAAAATATTTCACGTTTTTATCTTAAACTTACTGAGATATAGGCCATCAAAGTGTAAACTTTGTGTTTTTTGTCCCAAATTTGAGCTATTTTTCGACCGAACATAAACCATCATATTTTAGTACATGATGGTTAGATTTGGATTATTGATGTGTCGTTGGAAAGGTTTTTTTGTCATTCTTCGATGTTATGTCTGAATATTTTGCAAAAACTTGTTTGTAAAGTTTATAAATGATTTAAAACCGAACATCACTACCGATTTTTTTTTTTTTTTATTTTGAAGAGCAAATTTTTTTTATGATTCGACTCGATTTCACTTGTGAGCCGTATATCACAGGAAAGATCAACATTTTTCCTACGTTTTGACGTTGAAAATATTGAACTTTTTCTTGAAAATAGTGCGAGCGATTTTGACATGTGTTGTTGTGTGGGCCATACGCCACCAGTATATGCAACTACCTGTCATAAACGGGTGAAACAGGCATAAGAAACAAAGCTGAACAGAGAAAAAACAGTTTTAAAAAGGTCGTAAGATAGGAATCAGCTCTTTTCAAAACTAATCATGAAAAACTCGGTATTTTTAGCGCGTAATATACTTAAAAAATCGTTTCTAATAAGGAACATACTCCGCCTTTGTTTTAATTCTTAACAATAATTGTCGATGCTGTTAGGTACTACACAATAATGTAATGTTGTGAGCGATAAATATAAAGGTTTTTTCGCTGTCTTGACGATTTTAGTATAGGACTGCCCTGTATAGTAAGAGCAATGGTATTGAATGAAGAAAAACTGCAATAGCACGAGGATTTGATTTTCATCCCAGCGTTTGTATGGCCGTTGCCCACTGTGCATGGGTGCAAGCCCCAAATGGACCGTATCCCCGTAGCAAAGATTGACTATTCGACTGCATGGTAATGAATTAAGTCTCGTAAGCCTGTAGAGGCCGGCATATCCCCACGAGGACGTTACGCCAAATAAAAGAAGATCCCTGGCAGGCTGAAATTTTTGGCTTAAATTATAGAACAGGCCAACTACAAAACTAAAAACTGTCCAAGGGTGTAACTTGCAGCTAAATAGAAAAAATACAAATAGAAAGCAAAGCAATTTAAATTTAAATTGAACCAAAACAAAACATTGTTACACAGATTAATGATCTGGAGCTTGAACGCACACATTACATCATTACAGCAAGCTTAGTTTAGTTTTCTTACTGAGCAAAACCTCATAGCAAAAAAAAGGAATTATGCAAATTACGAATCGAAAGCTTGCACCGCCAAAAACATGTCCCGAAGGGTTCCTGGTACCTAAAACAGTAACTCTGTGCGTGTTTTTCTTCTTTCTCCTTCGTTCTCGGAAAAATGTTTGCATCCAAACTTTTGCCCCACCGTAGCAGCACAGCGGCACGAGTAGACAGACTGTTGCTGTGTGCCCTGCGAACTCCGCCACGCTGCCACTCCTCCGCACACCAAACTTTGCTTTGTTTGGCCATTTTTCTCTCCAGCGTTTGTAAGCTTCGAAGCGAACATAATAAACAACTGGCGGCAGTACAACGCATCCGCGTGCGCGCGGCGCTCGCTTGCTAAAACACTTCGTTTGCCGGTACACGCCGACGGGAAAATGGGTTTTTGGAGAGAGCCGCGTAGTAGCCGGTTCCAGCGGGGAAAATGGCAAAATAGCAGCGCAACGAAAACAAACAAAAAAAAGGCAAAACAAGCAGCAAGATATTGGAAGAGCAGGCAGGCCCAATTGCCACACGCGCGCGCTAATGCATTGTTATTATGCTGCTTTGCCCGAAACACCGCAACAGCACCGTGCAACAAAACAAAACTGCGAATTCGTGCCAAATGCCAATGCAGCCCAGGCAGTCCTTGCATTACTACTGCTACTGCTGCTACTGTTGGCTGCCATCTTTCACTGCTCTTACTGCAAAACGTCCCCACCCTGCGCGCTGCTCTGGCATTGGGCTGTACATGCTGCTGCCGGCAATTTTCGCGAAATTAGCAATCCTATTTCCATTTCGGTTGCAGAGCCCTCCGGCCATCAGCTGCAGAAGGTGGAGCAGGCGCTCGTTTTTGCCTCTGTCAGGAGTAATGTGAAATAATGCAGAGCCAAAAGGAGCGGTGTGGAAGGAAAGGGAAGATAAAAAGGAGCAGTACTGTGTTTTTTCTTGTTCCTGGTTCTCACTGTGTGTGTGTCTGTGAACGACTCAGCAATGTTGCAACATGAAAGAGATGATTTTAAATTAAGTTTTAAATTCATTTGCCAAACGGCAAAATGATTCTTCACCGCAAAACGGACTCCACGGCGCAGCCCGCACGAAGATTGCATTATTTTTTTCTTCCCATGAGCTTCCCTTTGAGCTCATTTTTCCTTGGTATGCGATTTTTTCTCACTTTTTCTGTTTCACTATGCCACACAGTTGTTCCGTTGGCGCGTTGGCGGAAAGCGATACAAGCGATAGAGTTGGTGGCGCTCCGCAGTTCGGCATAGTGTGGTTAGTGTGTGCATCCACACCAGCGTTCGCTTGAGGGAAGACGGTCTATTTTTTTTTTTGTTTGGTCCGGAGTTAATGTCTTCTTCACTCATTATCGCAAGGTTTGGCACGTGCATGGGGGCTCGAGGGAGGATGGTTCGTTGCAGCCGCTGATCGTTGGTACGCCTTCTGCGGGAGGGTTTCGTCCCACTGGCTTGGTGTTCTTCGCTTTATTGGCGGGCGAGCTCCCGCTTCTAATGAGCAGATGGTTTTACAGTTGTGGGCGTGTGCAGCCTCAACCGACCAAGACAAAGGGGAGCACAGCAGGAAAGTGCATTTTAATTCGCTCATTAACATTAAACTATTCAATTATACATTTGCAACGATGATGTATGCTAATGGTAAAAGTTCCAATCCAATTTTGCAAAGTGTAGATCTAGTTGCTTCCTTTCCCGCATCGCAAAACCGCGCCAAAGTGGGCAAATTTGGGAGAGAAAAAAAATACCCCCGTAGCCACTTAGCATGTTGGAATGGAAGCCGAATAAAACAGCGCAGAAACAGAATAGCGCTTGGTGTTGAATCTTCTGCAGGTGTTACTCGTGAGTTGGTGCACAAACCTGAAGATGAAATTAATAGACACGATAGTTCTGGCGTGGGTAGACTTGCTTTGGAGAATGGGGAAAGTTGCTTTTGATGATTCACGTTGGTGAGGATAAAAACACGCTTTTCAAGGAGTTGATTTGCAATACCAAAGTGTTGGTTTGTTCACTGTTTGGAGTTTCATAAACTAAAACACCATGCAAATCCTACACGACGCCTTAGAAACTTTCTCTTCAGAAATTCAACTCATTCACTGTCTACTTTTCGGCAAGCAAGTCTGTTTTGAGTGATGTAGATATTATTTAAAGAGTTGCTGAGTTAAATTATTCCATACCGCACCTTGAAATATTCTAAATCAAAAACTGGTATTAATGCATAGTTCAGACACTCGATTCAAGATTTCACATTATCAGTTGAACAAAGTTTGAAAGATAGTGAGCTATCTTTGGAACCGTCTGGGCTAGACGCACCGTCTGCAATAAGGTCGAATTTCCCATTCGACCAGTCACTTCTTATCAGGTTCTGAGACGCCCTAGGGCAGCCGGTATTCTACTATTAGTCATCCAATAAGTCACAGATAGTCAGCCCATTGAAAAAGGACAGACAACCTCCAGGACGAACAACAGTTGGAGCCCCAAATAAAACGTCCAAGGAAAACTAACTAACTTCTCTCAATTTCTTTGACAACAGCAGAAGTTTGCTTACTTTTAACAACTCCTGAGAATGGCTTTCCGGTGTTACAGCAGTGCATACTTTTCGTGTAAACTTTTTCCACTTTTTCCCTGAGGACCCTGACAAGGAAATCGACGCCCGAAACTTTTCCATCGCATGTAAACTTACACCACGCGTAGTACAACGCAAGACGCAATACCTTTCGGCAGATGCTCTATCATCCACGCTACCCCCAACAAATCCTTGACATAGTTCGATCACGCGTTCGGTCAAGCTATGCCCCCGCGAGAAGACCGTGTGTTTTTTTCTCTCTCTCTCACAGTCCAATTTTCCTTTCCGCTTATCGCTAACCATTTTCCCGCTTTTTTCTTCCACCCTTCATCGCACACCGCCACAGGCCGCAACATTCTGCTCTGGCGCCGAGGGAGTGCCGTCGTAACGGCGGCCAATCTTATCATTACGCGCGACACCCGGTTCAAGCTGCTCGAGGGCTACAGCTTGCAGATTAAAAACGTTCGCCCGCAGGACGCCGGGGATTACAATTGCCAAATCGGGGACCACGACAACCGGGACCTGGTGCACACGGTCGAGATACTGGTGCCACCGTCGGTGCGCTCCAATCCGGAAACCGGCCACGTCACGGTGCGCAAGGGCGGTACCGCTACCCTGGAGTGCAAAGCCTCCGGCAACCCCGTCCCGAGCATCAGCTGGACAAGAAAGGTAAGCTAAGGGACGACACACTGTTCGCCTCCCGGGTGATCCCTACAAACACACGCAATTTCGGGCTGGAAAATCGTGTTTTTGCCGGCGCTTTTTGCGCACCTCCTCACCCCACCCGGTTTGGCTGATTTCCGATTTGTTCGTTTGTTCCGCAGGATTCGATACACGGCTCGCCGCACCTGTCCGAAGGGCCCACCCTCACGCTGGAGAACGTAAACCGGCAGGACAGTGGAACGTACCGGTGCTACGCAGACAACGGCATCCGGGAGCCGGTCTTCGTCGACATGCAGCTGATTGTACTCTGTGAGTAATTGATTCGGGCACAGCAGCGCCGCGACTGCAGCAGTTTTATCCCCACAAAAGCTCCCCTTGCTCGTGCCGCAAACACTCCCACACCCCCGCTCTCCCTCTCGAAACAGCTTCGGGTCCGGATTTGTGCCGGAAGCAATCAGTCACTAATTGTGAAATGATTCGACAAAACACACTCCACCCCCTGCTTGCTGTGGGCGAGCGGAGAAGACACGGGTCGCTCGGTGCCAGAGACGGTTCAAGGGTGAGCTGGTCAGGGGCGCTACCATTATGAAGTTCGGCTGCGTTTTGTGCAGCGCTTTCAAATCGCTCCCGAGCACACCGATGGACATCGATCGAACCAGATTTGGATTGGATTAAAAATACATTTCTCAATTATTGTCCAGTGGGTCGGAAAGATAGCTAGCAGTGTTTGGGCGTGCTTTTTTCTTCTTCTTCTCGATTCGTGTATCAAGCATTTAATGAAGATTGGAATTGGTTTGGTTCGCTTCGTTTCCACAATGGTTTTTGAAATCTTTCCAAATCTGTTTTACGTTTACACAAGTTTTACAAAATTCTTGATATTTGCAATAAATTGCTTGCTAGTTAGTACTTCGGCGCGTAAAAACGTAATTTTTCTTCGTGGAAAGGGTGCAAGTAGTATTTATAAAACCAAATGCAATGAGATAAATTACTATAAGAACTCTTTCATCTTTTGCTTGCTGATTTTGCATTATCTTTATCTTACCTGCTCAATAAAACAACAAGACAAACTGTTCACCAATTTGAAAATAAGAGTTAACGTTTTGGAAAACTCCTAATTTTTTAAAAACCTTAAAAAATAACATAAAAACTACATACATTTTTCTTATTTAATCCAGCTATTAATTTATCAGAATAGCCTAATCGTATCCATATAAATCAATTAAACAAAAACTATATTTTTAACTATTTTCGCTTTATCAATTTTACTATCGTTTGTAATTTGTCGCACATTTTTTATTACACGGGTTTTAGATTACAAAAGCGTCATCCATCAATTACGAAACGCTGAATTGGACGGCAGGGAGTGTCGTCAAAAGTTAAGATTTGTTACATGGGAGAGGGGAGGGTACGTTTGTCAAGTAATACAAAATAAAATGGTTCAAAAACATTAAAATTTACGGAAAATAAGATATTGGAAGGGGAACGGGGGTCCCACTATCTGGTACGTAATTTTTGTAATTTTCTGTAGTTTTTTCTGTCTATAGTTTTTCTGTCAACAGTTCAGTTTTTTGCAATAGAGAAGTCTAACATTTGAAATTTTAGCGTTACGTAATTGATGGATGACGCCAGAAAGAATTTTGTTAATGTTTTGTTTAGCTTTTCTGTCATCTTAGTATTATATGTTCATCCATCCAGTTTATTTTGAAAAACTATAAACCAATAGCTATCAACATGTGCTTTATGTAATTTCCTCCACTGTGGCAAATTGGTTCCGGCATTTCCCGTTGTTTAGAGCCCTGAACGTGCAACAAAATCCTTCCAACAAAAGCGGTTCACCGGTTTGAAGTTATTTATCGTGAATTCACGGGCTAAACAGGAACCACTTTCTCAAGCCCTTCGTTAACAAGACGACCCCCTTCCTCGTACACCATGCTGCGCCCTTCCCTCTGGAGCACCGTTTCAAAAACCGTTGTGAAATGCTCATAATAATCGTATCATAGCGGCACTCATGCTAATCGTATTAGGGGTCGAGAAATGAACCGCTCAGGCCAGCCGTGTACACTGTGCCGCACACACTCAACAAACACAAAAAAACATGAACAGCCCAAACAAACGAACAAAGAAAACGATACACACACTAAAACCTCCTCTCCTTTCGTAGAATGGAGGCGAACAGAATGGACGATTCGGGAGAAAATGGATGTGCTACTTCTTGGAACTGGCATCAGAGCTCCCCATGTTTGTCTGTGTTGAGTGTGTATGTGTGTGTGTATATGTGGCCCTCGCGTTGGAGCTGATTTTGATGGATTAAACTGCTGCTGCTTGTTTGATAAATTTATATTCCTCCCTCCCTCTCTCCGCTTCCCATTTGCTACACGCTTTGCTCATACGCTCTACTCTCTCCGCTTCTCCACAGCTCCACCGGAAATCACGGTCGAAAAATCCTGGGTCCACGCGGGCGAAGGATACGAGGCCCAGCTAGTCTGCACCGTACACGGAGATGCTAATCCTGAGGTAAGCGCATACAAAAATAAAACTCGTATGCACACAAGCATAGCACAAAAGGGGTGTTTTTTGAAAAAGTGGCAAGCGTTCACCCTGCGTAAAACTTCAGCCCCACGGTTGCGGGTCGTTTGCGAAAGGACAGAGTAGCTTTTAACATGTGCCCGCGGTGTGTGGATCCTCCGTCCGGAAGGAATAAGTGGCAAGTCCTTTGTACAATCAATAATAATCGCGTTAAAGTTGGCACGAGAATTTGCTCCGGTGGAAATGTAATTTAAGCTACCTCTTTGGATCAACCGTGCTGCACACCCTTACTGCGCAACAGCGCCATCTAATAAGCTGAATAAGCAACAGCTATGACTACTACCTTTTTCCTCCGGATCAATAATGTTAATGTACTTAGCAGCAAACCATCTACCACCCATCTTGGCTTTTATCTTAGCGAATAAGTCTCGGCGTCCGGAAAGAAACTGAACAAAAAAAAAACACCAGTAAAAAAAGAACCAGTAGCACGTGGCCTGTGCACGGAACACCGGGGTTTCCTCAAGTTCGCACCATAAGTCCACAGTCACTGCTGCATAATGCATTTGGAAAAGCAGCAGGAGCAGCAGCAGTAGCAGCACTGTTGAAAAATGAAACCAATAAATCAATCCCGCTGCTGTGCGCACCATATCGCCCGGTAATGATGCTGGAAATGGCCGCCCAGGTTGGCGTCAAGGCGGCAAAGAAAAGCGATACCTCCGGGAGAGCTCGGCAAAGTTATGGGAAAGCTTCCCGATGCTCTTTTCCCCCCATATACCATCAGGAGGCAAAGAATGGGGGAATACATTATCCACCGATGGAGTGGGATAAAAGCAAGCGCTGCTAAAATAAAACTAGCTGCGCAATCTTCGGTGATTCTTCCGCTGAAACGGGTTGTGGTAAAAAACTGAAAAGCAATACATTGTGAAAGCTTTAGAGACAGTACTGGAAAGCAGTGGAAAGTACGCTGTGCGTGTGGTATTGTGACATTCTCAACTATTTAGATTGCTAATTATATGTTGATTTGATTGCTTTAAAAGTATTTCGTGTTTCTGCACACTTCAATTTGAATATCAATGGTAACTTGAATGCGTTGAAATACATTGATTGCTTGGCCTGTTTACGAAGAACACTTTGACATCGTTGAAATAGGATTTTATTAGTTTAACATTTTCAATTCCAATGCATATCTTTGAGTGAAAAATATCAATCTCCGAACTTGATCGAAAGTATTTTCAACATTTCCAAAACCCTGATACCAATCGGTTGAAGATGGTTTAACTGATAACACGTTTAAGCTGCACAGAACATCTAAAGCTCTTCAATCAGCCTCTACCTTTACGAATGGCTATACCAAATTGTGCACATTTATCCTTACAACTATCACCCCCCTCTCTCCTCAACTACCAAATGCAACTGACTGCATCTGCAGCCAGCAGCGCTATTGACGAAAAACCATTATGCTGAGTAAAATTGAGTTACGCGATCCATTTCCGAATTGCAGCAAACTGTCGCTGTTGCAAGGGTTGCGATGGATGAAGAAGCGTTCGATGTAAGGATCGATTCCTTTTGCCAAAACTAACCCATTGATTACTTACTCCTCTCTCGGTTTCGGTTTTGTATCCATTATTTTCTCTTTGCTGCAGGTTATGTGGTATCAGGACTCCTTCCTGCTGCATCCGAACGACCGACGGACGATGGATACGCGTGGCGAGAAGCACTACCTAACCGTGCGGAACGTACGGGCATCGGATTTTGGCAATTATAGGTAATATTTCATGTACCGCTGTACGGATAAAATACATTTAGCAACAACAGGCGAAGGGGGGACACGCCAATAAATTGGATCATCTTTCTAATTCCTACATCTTTTTTTCTCTGTTTTAAAACAATATGAATATCGAATCAATAGAGCCAGCTTCTTTTTCTACAAATTTTAACACAATTTTCATTTGTTTCTTCCCTTTTCCACGATGCCAATTTCACCGTGAAGCTGTGTGGCGGAGAACTCACTCGGACGCGCGAAAAAGTACATCGAAGTATCGGGCCGGCCCGGGCCCGCACAGTTCCATTCGCCCATGTACAGCCGGTACCGGGAAATGTACAACCTCACATGGAGCATTGAATCATTCCCGCTGATAGAGGAAATAAGATTACTCTACAGAAAATTAATGGTAAGTAACCCTACCGGCCGGGGGGAGAGAATCGGCCGAATCGCTCCCACGCCGTGTGTCGTCGTCGTTACGGTCGGATCGTTCTCTTATCACCTTCTCGCCGAGGAATGGAGTAACCGTACGGTGGGTGTGGTCGCTAAAGAATCCTAGAGGAAGAAACTTATCTTCCATTACAAATGTATTCCCCACTCCTGTGCTAGACAGGGTGCCACCAAGCTAGCGGGAAGCTTTCGCAAGACGTTGCTGTTAAGGTTTGTGGTCCGGGATGATGTACCGGGGCTGGATGTTGCATTCTTCCCCTTCTTAGGACGATTTATTATGGCATTCTACGCCCTCGCACTTGCCCGGCGCAAACCACAATTGCAGCGTGTGAAGATTTGTGCAAGTAATTATTGATAATACTTGCTCTTTCTATGAGCGCGGCATTTCAAAGCATTTCTATTCTATGAAATTGCTTTCAAATGAAATTATATCTATAAAGTAAGTGTTCCAGCTCCTCCAAGACAGCCTATGATTCGAGAGCTCAATAGCGTTTACGCTTCTTGAATATTTCCCCGGCTTATCTGCAGCGAACCATACATAAATCCTTTCTGCTTCTTAGCTTCAGCATACTTCTTCCTCCTGCCTTGCCTACCATTAACTGTAAGCAAGGTGTATTGAGATAAAACCGAACACCCAGGTTGCAAAACCAATCCCAGGACAATAGAGCCCAACCAAATGCGTCTAGACGTGCTTAACTTTCATTTTCATCTCAGGCAGGCCCGACTCAATCCTGCTCGTTTTCGGTCCTCCCACCGAATCCGCACACACCCGCGAGAATCTGAAAACTGATTTTGCGTACTTTCTTTCTATTTTTTCCCACTCCCACCCGTGTGCAGATGAACGAGACCTTTCAGCATCCGGGCAGATGGCACGACATTATCCTGAACCCGCCGTCCACCCGATCGGAATCCTTCCGGCACATCATGACGTACACCATCAAGGGGCTGGACCCGAACTCGGTCTACGAGACGATCGTGCAGGCGAAAAATCGCTACGGCTGGAACGAGGTAAGCAGAGCGCTTTACTAACAACCGTAGATAGGAAAAAACAACGCGATGAAGCGTCACGATTTCAATTGGTTCAAAGGGGTAACGCTTTTAAATGGAACGTTTAAAGTATGCAGCATCTACAAAGCAGTGGAGGAGCTTGAAACACAATGTTCACAACAGCACAAACGCGCAAAAATTTCACAATAACCCGTGCCCAACCAGTGCCCGCAAACAGCGCCAATTGACAATATCGGCTATTAAACGTCCACACAGAAAGCACTCAATTAGAATGGCAATTTGTGGACCGCGCACACATTCACCCCATCCAATTCGCGCCGATTTCACTCTTCTCTAGAGGGGTCCCCCACTGGGCTACAGCATCCCCCGTACAGCTTCGCACCACGCTATCAGTTAATTACATCGCAAATAGAGGCATTTCCATGCCACTCATTATGGTGGAAAAATGTACATCAATTACTATGGGCACTTGAAATTTACAGCGAATTGTGCCGCACACTGAGTCGTGTACTGAGAGAACCCCACAAGCATTAGGAGTGCCACAAACTGCAATGAATAGTGTGCACACACACAAACGTGCATGAAATATGCATACAAAAAATATGGCAACACTAGAAACCGATTCACAGCCACATAAATGAGCGATAAAATCCCACCGAAACCGCGGCACCAAAGCGCGTTCGTCGAAAGTTTGAATGCAGTTAACCAACCAGCGAAAATATTAAAAAAAAACAACCCACATGCGAATGCATCAAATGCATTTCCAGCGCACACACACACACACACACTCAATCACTACCCCGCGGAGCTATCCCCACAGTGCCGCGGCGCTGGTGGGGTCGAAATAATTTACATAACATTTTTAATTACCTCATTCTGCGAAAATGTAAATTATCGCCACCGTCCTGGGGGCGCGGTGGTGAAAATGGGCATCAGATTTTTCCACTGAACCGTTTTCGGGGTCAGAGCGTCAATCTCGATTGTTGTGCCCCGCGCCCCGCCTTTGCCCCCCTTTCCTTCCGTGCGTCGTGTGTGGGCCGATTTTGCTACAATTTCCAACTGATAGGCTGATTAAAATTGATTGCACACTCCACAGTGCGCGCGCTAACCAGATTCTGCAGACCAGCAGGACTGTGCGCACACTTGTGTGCATATGCATCTCCACTCATCCCACACACACAAACGTGCATGAAATATGCATACAAAAAATATGGCAACACTAGAAACCGATTCACAGCCACATAAATGAGCGATAAAATCCCACCGAAACCGCGGCACCAAAGCGCGTTCGTCGAAAGTTTGAATGCAGTTAACCAACCAGCGAAAATATTAAAAAAAAACAACCCACATGCGAATGCATCAAATGCATTTCCAGCGCACACACACACACACACACACAATCACTACCCCGCGGAGCTATCCCCACAGTGCCGCGGCGCTGGTGGGGTCGAAATAATTTACATAACATTTTTAATTACCTCATTCTGCGAAAATGTAAATTATCGCCACCGTCCTGGGGGCGCGGTGGTGAAAATGGGCATCAGATTTTTCCACTGAACCGTTTTCGGGGTCAGAGCGTCAATCTCGATTGTTGTGCCCCGCGCCCCGCCTTTGCCCCCCTTTCCTTCCGTGCGTCGTGTGTGGGCCGATTTTGCTACAATTTCCAACTGATAGGCTGATTAAAATTGATTGCACACTCCACAGTGCGCGCGCTAACGAGATTCTGCAGACCAGCAGGACTGTGCGCACACTTGTGTGCATATGCATCTCCACTCATCCCACTAGCCCCCTACGCCCCTCACCCACTTGCAGAGAGTGAAACAAAAGAGCAGAGCGGCAAAATCACAAATTAACAACGAAACGCGCTACACAAAAAAAAACTCCCGCACACACAACTTACGCATATACGGGAGTATAAAAATAGAACAAAATGGAGGGTTTTCCAACCACTCCCGAGCGCTTTTTTTGAGTTTCCTGGGTGTTTTGCATGGTCGGTGGCACCAAAATGGTCACCGATCGGGGTTAAAGCTTCATTTGATCGGATTGTGCATTGCGGGCTGGAAAGAGAATTCAGCACCGGCAGTTGAACGCTTTTCCATAAAAAGGGAAGTAGGGAGGGAGGGGGGGAGAGAGAACTGTTTAATTACGAACGACAAAGGATATCTCGCCCAGCGACGCACAGTGCGCACACTTGCACGGGTCACAGGGGGCTTCGTTGAATTTCATTATCGTATTCTTAAGCGAACTCCGAGAACCTCTCCTGTGTGCACACTGAGCCGAATTTTGTCGCAATAATGAAACCCCACCGTTTGTGCGTATGTAACCGATTAAAATTGACATGAAAGGAGTTTCGCACAATTTCCATTGCACGTTTTTTATTTAATTATTTAAACTCCAACCCGTTAGCGCGAGCTGCTTCTTTCTCATGGCAACTGGAGTAACTTTTTCTGTGTCTCTTTTTTCTCTTGTTTTTTTTTGAATCTCTCTTTCCCATCTGTGCTTTTAGGTTAGTGACATTTTCCAGTTTTACACACTCAGCACGGACATGCCGAACGAGGACGTGGAGCAGACGCTCGGCTCGACCGCCTACGGCAACAACTTTCGGGCACTGAACCACTGCCCACGCCTGCAAACCGACGGCATGCCGGGAGCGATCCTGCTGAGCTTAGCGGCGGCCGTTTGGCGATTGGTAAGAAAGTAAGCGAGCAGCAGCAGCAGCAGTTTGGCGAGAAATGTACTGCGTACTGGAAAGTGAGCGAGCTAAGGAAACATTTTCCTATAGATGTGTATTTTATGTTTCTCACCCAAACGAACAAAAAGATCCCTTTGATTTTTGTGTTTTAAATCATTATTAATAATACAAGCAGGAAAAAGGAAACCACCATAATGTTAGGAGGCTAGTGTACAAGCTGTTTGAGGATATGTGTTAACCATCCAACCGGAAGACATCCATGTGTGTACGGTTTTTTTTTTGTTCTGTCCTAGCAGGACAACGTACTGCGTGAATTTAAATAGAACTTAGAGGGGAAAAAGAAAGGGTACGTAGAAAAAGAGAGAGAGAGAGAGAAAGAGAGAAAGGGAGAAAAAGAGAGAGAGAGAGACATACAAAGAAGAGCAAAAAAAGACAAATTACCATGATGATTAAATGAGGATTAGGGAATATACACAACAGACAAGAAACACGGAAACATTTAAAACTGTCTATCGACACGACACGAGAGGCATGATTTTGTAGCATACACACACACACAGTGGAAGTAATTGTAGCACGTAAGCCATGTAAGTAGGATAAGACAAAACAAAACTAAGCGCCGTTCAACGAGGATTTAGATAAGCGACACACAAAGCCCCAATTCAATGTAAAACGTAAAAACCCAGAACAAAGCAAACCCACACCATGAAAATATAAGGGGGGGGAGAGAAAAAAATGATATACCATAGTTGAAAAGCCAAAGAAGATGCTGCGAGATGCACAGGGGAAAGGGAGATCAGTATTTACTTGCCAGCGAGCAGAGCACAAAACTGAAAAGATTTAATTTTCTTAACAAATTCTGTGGTAAATGCGGAACACGAAGGAGACGCCCGGTAGTTTACGGTGTGTGCGTGTGTGAGTGTGTACCTTTTGGTTTCCGTTTCACATGTTTGTCCATAGCAAACGTGAATGTGAAATAAACCATCCATGAATTCGTGGGGATGTGTGTACCCTCCCTCTTATGTTTACCTAGTTTTGTATTTCCTTTTCGCTGTAAGTGCTCTTTTTCTGCAAGTGTGTAATAGTGCGCTCTCCGAATCAATACTGATATACTGATGGGCAGCCTGCATCTTAATATTGTAATGTACCAGTGCTACGATGAAAATAAACTTTATTTTATTCGAACCAAAACGCTACGACCGACTATATTAGAATGGATTATTGAGAAAGTACGTAAACTTGATAGCAAGACCTGCTCAAGTTCTGATAAAAAGCGTCTTACAGGGTTTTCCAGGGGTTCTCATAGTTGTGGGACACTTCCTTGACTATTTCTTATTGGAAATGCACTTCATATGTTAGAAATTGGAGTCTTGGTACCCTTTTTCGAAAGGATCCTTGGTAATTCCTATTGGATTTGTTCAGCAAGGGTCCTATAGAGTCCAAGTCCCATTACGTTAAGTTCATTTCACGCAACAAAGAGTCAATAAAGTGTCTGACAGCTATGCGAACTCCTGAAAAACCCTGTATATGCTATGAAACTGGGTTAATCACAATTATTTTCAACAGCAATTTTCATCCTACACATTTCGGCTTTCATCTCCTATTTATGACGTTTCACAGCGCTAATAAAACTATGCTTTCGATAAGGTATGGCCTTCCTTTTCCTTTTGCTTCTCCCCGCAAAACTAAACAGCTTACAATGCATCAGCCCCATTCAAAGCAAAACCGGAAACACATCCCTCCCTCTCACTCTCTCTCTTTAGTTCCTTCGATCACTTTTCCGAAGCGAATGTGATTTGTTGGCTTTTTGCTTCGTGAACAAATCACTCCAATTGACATCCACAGAGCACCTCCAGTCCGACCTTCTTCCCCGTTTGTATGACGATGCTGAAAACCCGGCTTTCCTTCCACTTGCCACTTTTGTGTATTCATGTGTGAGCATGTGTGTTTTTTTGTCCCCTCGCACCGTATCACCACCAAAAGAGTCTTTCGAACTTTCCATTTGATGCACGAAAATTGAACCGCCCAGCGCTTCCGTGTGGTGGCAAATGCTGCAAAGTATTGCACAGCAACCGCGCCAAAGAAAGAGAATGAAAAAAACCAACTCAAACCAAAAAATAAGAAAACCAAACTCTAATGGATGGTTTTTCGAGTTTTTCCACCTCTTGCCCCCGGCGTGCTCTTCTTACTTTCTTCTCCACCATCGTTTGCTCCACTTGCATTGGGCAAAATAGCGTGCTAACGTAAACAGCATTCAGCATCAGTAGGAGCAGCAGGAGCAGCAGCAGCAAAATGAGTTAAGTAAAAATGGGAAACAGTGAAATGAAATTTACCCATTCACCATGTGTTTCGTGTATCGCTCTTTGTCTTTCCGGCTCAGCACAGCAAGTTCTGCTCCCTTCCCAACAGAGAGTTCGGCACACTCTTTAGACCCGCTCTTGTGCCCGCAACGCCAGTCGTCACAGCCATTCAGGGCACGAAGATCCCGGCGCACCGAATGGAGCAGCCGCAGCGTCGAAAAATACATTCTGCTACAAGTATTGCGCAAACAGCCCACTCTTCAAAGGCCCCGTCTGCCTTTCGTCCGCCACCATTGTCCCCCTGCTCTTATCCCACAGCCCACCGAGAGTCGTTAAGGATATGAAACTAATAAAAAATAAAACCGCGCTCGAAGAAAAATTACGCTCAACGTTGACCTGACGGCACGAAGTCGATTTGAGTTATGGGGCGGGGAAATGTGTGCGCCCCCCTCTTACTACAACAAGCCGCTCTCCGGCCACAAAGCTCCACACACTATTGAGACCCACAAAGGCAGGCGGGGGTGGAAGAAAAGCGGCGGATCGGCATCGCCGTTATGCAGTGCGCGCTAAATGAATTGCAACGCCGCACCCAAACGCGCACACTGTTTGCTATTTGCGCGGCGTACACCATGGAACAGATTTTAAATTAAACGTCAATGCTGGGGCCAGCTGCCTTTGGCAGCTTACCTGTGCGCGCGGAGTGATGATTCCTGGAGTTTGGCTGCCGCACTCCACCACTCGGACTCTCCCACCCCCTGTCCGTGCTACGAATCGAATGCCGCGTTGCGAATGCATTCTCTCTGCAAATGCATAAACATGGCCCCCGTGTCAATAGCAGCTGCTGCGCGCGTGGAATGCGGGCGTCTGAAATGCACGAGAGCAAACGCGTAGGAATATTTACACATGAATGGATATTTCGCCATTTTAACTGCCTCCTGTTTTTTTTTTTTTGCTATTTATTTTTCCCCCAAATGGGACGGCGAGCATTGCTTCGTAATTATGTTTCTTATTGTTTTGTTGCACTCTGCCCCCTCCCAGCGTGTGGCGGTGGGTTGATGTGTGCATAATGTTTTCGAGGGTACTCGTCGAATGTATTGAAATAAATGTGCACACTCCACTGGCCACAACGGGTATGGGGCACACTTCCATGTAACTGTAGAGAAGACTTTTATACTGTATATGTTGCTACTGTTGCTACTGAGAAGCTTCATTGCTTCACGGTGCTTCTACGAGCTTGTGGTGGATTCTCGATTGTTAAAATAGTACGTATTGAAAATAGTTTGAAACGTCCAGATCATGTAATGTTTTAAACTTCAAGGATTTGGCCCAACAGTAGAACAGCTCGGGAAGTAAAAAGAGATTTTTCCCCTTTTAAAAAGCAGTCTGGTTTTAAATAGTAACTGTCAATAGTATGACCTTTTGTCCACATTTAGTCCATTAACACTTTGGGTGCTGGCATTTTGCATTAGCTATCTGCGAAGAACACAGTACAAGATAAGAGAGCGATGAGCGCATTTCATTGGCTTACGATCGTTCACTCTCTTTCCGATCCTCATCGCGCGGCTACATGAGGTGAAATATACAGCGAAATGAACTAATTGACAGGCGAAATATCTGACGGATAAAGCATCACAGCAACCAGCTGATGCAATGTAAACAAATAACGTGCACAAAATCGTATTTAAAACCACTAAATAACTTCAATATTGAGTACTTCGTCAATTTTCAGTCAACAGTTTATAATTTCTTCCAATTAGGGAATGTTCTGCTTAAGAAGTTATTCGGCCGTATCGGGGTGGTCGTTCGTCGAAGAACGTTCGTCGCTCATGAGTGGACAGGGTTGTACCACCAGATTGGGCAGAACAAAACCTAGACGGTTTTCTAATTTTTGATCATAGAGTGCTATGAAATGAGTGAAAATGAGCGTCGCGGCAAACGTTCCCGGGAACAAACGACCACCCCGATACGGCCGATTATTTTTAATAAAATTTCGAAACGGATGTTGTGTCTCCCCCAAACCCTTTAGCTGTACCTGTCAGATATTTCACCTGTCATATAGTTCATTTCACTGTATATTTCACCTCATGTAGCCGCGCGGTCACATACGATGTCGATGCGGCAATATGCACTCTCTCTTTCTTCCCGCTGCAATATGCTCTGCTGAGAGTTGCTGAGGGACCAATCACAGAGAAGGAGAATGAACAAAGCTGTGATTGCAAAACGAGCCACACAGCGCCCAGAGTGTTAATTAACATTAACAGTTTAAAAAACACAGATCTTTGGATAACAATACATAACAATTTTGGAATTTCCTGATACTAAAGCCTATAAATACGACCACCCAAGATATCGACAATGATTCAAATGAAGTTTTGTTTTAAAAAAAATCATGACATTGTACTTACCACACCAGAAACATCAGACCATTGGTTATGATCAGGGGTCGGCAAAGCCCAATCTACAGGCAGAGTCCACGTAGCCAGCCATTTTGTAGTTGAACTTGTGTGGATCTAAATTTGAAGGATAAGAAGAGAACATTTAATTAATTCTTCAAATATGGTCTTCAGGGTTTTTTGCACACAAACAAATACCAAGCATAGGTTGAGTGATCTTTGGATTTTCAAGTTTTTGATGTAAAAAGATCAAAGAATCAAATTAAAAAAGACATGAATTAAGATCGGCTGCGGCAATCTATTTGAGAGCGATGAAAAATGTTCAACCTACGTAATTGGCTACATTTGCTCCTGACGCATACCAATCCACCCTTTCCAAACCATTACGCACACAGTGAGCTCTTCAATGCAGCACGAGCATGCTTTCCCACGACCAAAACCAAACCTGCCTTGTCAAGAAATGGGCTTAACGACTTGTAAAATCGTCACAACTGCTACCACCCACCGAAACCGAAAAATATCCAAGCTTACGGAGTGAGCGTACCATCAACGCCGGCCACCATTCAAATCCCACCTCCTGACAACCTTAACAAGTTGTGGCTCCTCTGTGGCCGGGTGGGGGGAGGTAGGGTGTACACCTTCCGCGCTGACGAGGTAATCTTCGACGAGGGCCAACCGGGGCAACCCGGTTACCGTACGCTTTACACACCATCATTAATAACGACGCTTCGGGCGACATCTCATCGAGAGCATCTCGCACCCTTGACAGGCGCGTAAGCGCATGAGATGTTTTGCATCTGCAAGCCGCAAAAGAAGATGAATGATCGGCCACCTCTCGCCCATGTACGCCGCGGTTGTACCACAGTAAACAGTACACAGGTGCGGAATCGGGGTGTAGCAGGAGAGTTCGGTGGGGGATGAATTGAACCAGCCAAAGCATGAAGAAAATGTGTTTACGTGCAGCACGGGGCAACACACGCAAGGCAAGCGTTCTCGGATCGATAAACATTTAGCACAATATTTTTACAGCACCTTCACCTCCTGTCATCGAGCAGCGTGTGTCCCGTCCCTGACAGTGCCAGGGGGGGGGGGGGGGTTTAAAAGCCAGTCCTGTGAGCGAGTGTACGCGCCGATAGATTATGTTTGCAGAGAACACAATAAGCCAGCCCATCAAAGAAAGCGACAGCGAAGCCCGGCCATGGTTTGTTACCTCGAGGGGAAACAAGAAAACACACACACACACACACTTTCAACGAACAGATACACCGTGCGAGGAGAGAGGGAGGAACATGAAAACAACCCAATCATTCGCATGGTGACGTTACCAAATGACGTTTGTCGATATTTGCGTACGACGATCGGTTTTCGATGAAGTTTTCCATTTCCTCTCCAGTGCGTCTGTCTTCGGGCGAGCTCATGGGGAAGCACCAGCAATAGGACACCACCGTCGTATCGCCATATCGCTGGGTTTGTGAGATTTTTGTTTCCACCCTGCGCCTCACACCTCATCGCGTAACCGGATGGTTCAAAAGGTTTCCATAACAGTTTCGCGTACACGACACGGCACAACCCTACGGTGGTGATGGTTAAGCGGAAACCGGCCGAAGGAGCTTTGTGGCAGGGACAGTGAGCGGGGGTTGAAAGATAAAATTGTGTGCGTGTTCCTTCCGCATGCTTGCCGGATACGGTCGTGTCTCGCTGACAGTAGATTGACTTAGGCGTAACAACATCACTCATGGAAAGCCCGCTATCCACTACAAAGGCGCGCGGCACAGTGCAAGAAAAACGAGAGTAAATCAAGCGAAGGATTCGTCATTGCTGCTCGTGATGAGGGAGGGCCACTGTAACACTTTCTTGGAATGTGGAAGCTGTCGCAGGAAATGCCAGCCATTCAACTCGTGTGTATGTGTATGCATGCAAAAGGAGGGGAAAAAAAACTTTTGGTTTCCGGAAGGGCGCGGTTCTTTAGTGAGAATGTGCATCGTTATCTTGTTGAGCGATTAACGATCCTTCTTGCAGGGGTTTTTGGGCAAGTACTTTTGCGACGTTTTTATTGACTGTTGACGGCTGTTGTCTGGGAAGGAGAGAAAACATTGTCTGGTACAGTTGAAGTCACACATCGCATCGTGCACAATGTGTTGGTTGACTAAATTTAACACTCAATGAATATAGAATAAAGAAAAGTATATTCATATGTTTGCATATGGGGCTTTTATTAAGCTTTTTTACTCAGATATAGTCGACCAGCCGGGTGGTGTAATGGTACACGCGATGGCTCCAGCTTGACCCGGACAGAGTTCAATTCCCATCCAGTCATACATGACCAACGCAGTAAATACCATTTCCATTGAAGGTGTATGTTTATGTATTGAAAATAAATCTTGTAAGTTGCGAACATTTTTCCTCCAGATAATATTGTGCCTGTGTGTGTACAACACCTGACAAAAAAATAAAATAGTTATCAACCGATTATTAAGACCCATCAACTAAAAACATTATCCGAAAAAAGAACCATCTTTGCATCAAATTGAAACGAAAGTTTCTCTAACCGATCATACACGAGAGACCAGAAACGAGTTTATAATTTCCTCTCATCTCTTGCGGTTTGATGCAAGAATGGAGCAAGGATGCAATTACGCTGCCCGCAACAACCACAACCGATTATTTATCTTCCGTGCCAAGTAGCTGCACTTTCCAACTGTCGTGTTTTGACACTACCTGTAACGACGAGTGCAAACTGTTACAATCGGGTGCAGTGCCGACACAAAGCACTTTCGAAAAACCTCATCCGGCGATTGTAAGCGGAAGTGGAAAACAAAAAAAAAGGGGAAACCTCTCTTCCAAAGGGCCAAAAAGAGTGCACCACTTGCAAATCCCGCACGGCGAATTGAATTGCATAGAAATCACAAACACGCCGTGCATCTCACCCCCACACTCTCCCATCCACTGTGGCAATTGTGCAACGAAATGTCGAAAACTTTCATCCATCAGGCACACCGAGAGCTGAAACAATTACAATTAATTGGTACTTTTAAATTCTAGTAATAGCAAATACATTCACATCCGTCCAGCGCTGGCCGTGGTGGTGGCTGGTACCAAGCTGTGATAGTGGTGCAGGCGGGAGGGAGGGAAGAGCACGGGATTGGTGGAAACAGGAAATGGACTATAATGCTTCCGAGCGGTACCGTGCGGCACTCGGTGCATTCTGGAGCTGCACCGTATTGGTGCTAACGAACAGCATTTCGATGGCGCAAGGGATGCAAATTATTCAATTAACTCTTAATTGCTCTTTGTAGTATGGCTTTGAAACTTTTCTCCCGTTCACTCTTTTGGTCTGGGATAGTTTTTTTCTATGGTTCTGTTGTGCTCTCCGTACAGTGCGAGCGCGCCCTCTGTTTTCTTGTTCATCCGTTTTCCGCGTTCTCGGCAATCATTCTCTCAATTGGATTCCGTGGCATTCGGGCACGGCTACAACACGGTCCGTCACGCAGTTTGGAATGTAATTTTTCTTTGCTGCGCGTACTGCACCAACAAAAAAAAGGGGGAGGAAAAGTCCTTCAAACGCAACCAACGTTGCAATAAAGTCCCATAATGGACGACCGGATGGATGGGCCGTGGACCGAACGGGGACCGAAAAAATCAAACGAATGCAATTCGATTCACTTCCCACCGGGGCCCAGCAGTTTATTTCATTCGTTTCAAATTAGAACCGAATTCGCATTGAAAATTGCTTCACAAAGTAGCATTAATAGAATTTGTGCTTCCATTAGCCATACTACACAGTTAACAGCATTGAACTTTTTCTTTTAATTGGTAACTTAACAACAAAAAACAAGTATTGAATATAGACCTTCCATGGTCTCGCATGGGAATAATTCCTCGACAGACATTTTTTGTGTTACCAAAAAAACATCGAAAAGCTATTTTGTTTCCTTCTTTTACCGTTTTGGATATTTTAAAAATATTTCCAATTAATGTTCAAGAGCATAACGTACCATACCGCCAACAGATATTTTGTGCTCAACTTGGTCTTCAGCATCATACTTCCCAAATAAATGTCCTTATGTGATAGAAGAAGACTTCCTAGCATATTGGTATTCGTCCCACACAAGTCCACCACACGATTGTACGATATACTTTAGCCCAGTTTATTACCGCTCGTCTACGTGTCGTATTACGAATCGAGAAATGTCTTACATCGTGGACAACCCCCAGTACCACTTCTCCCTACGTTCCCCACGGTTGAAAGAAGTAAAAAAAATCAAACGAAATGCTTCCAGCAGCACTTCAGCAAGTGCTCAGCAGACTCACCCTTGCCATCTCCGCGGGCGCATCGAGGATAGGCTAAATAAAACGAGCGATAATTTTCCAAACAGAACTGTTTTCGCTATCATTTTTGAAATTGAAAATATAGCTCAGCAAATCGCAGCACGTAAGGCCGTACACTTTACCCCGGGATGCTTATGGCATCGCTCTCTACCTCATGCCATGGAGCCTTGGAACACAAGGGGCAGGCCTATTTATTTACCGTAGCTACTCACACAGAGCTCTTAGAAACTGACGTTCAGCTCGTTTGTGGGATCTGCTTTTTTTCTACAATACAATATTCGTCGAAAATTCAGGCCCGTGCTGCCGGTACCCATCGGCAAATGAGTACCGGCAACAGCAGCAGCACCAAACGCTGAAGTACAATTTTGGCCCTGCTCTCCTTTCATTTATCTTCCCGATACTCTACCAGCGCCAGTCGAAGGGCGGAAGGAAAAAATAACATAAATAAAAGCATCAACTCCCTCGCACACACCCAAAAAAAAACTTCTCTCATACCCATACACAACAGCAGCCGCTGCCGCCGCCAAGGGGCACACACGATACGCCCCGGCCTACCTACAAACCCCCTGTTGCAAGGGTAGCCGCCGGGGCCAAAGCCGAGCATAAATTGAATGAAAGCAGAGATTGATTACTTTAGATAATGAGACGCAATTTTCTTTTTCATTTGCTGTAACGAATCTTTTCGTAACACCCCCTCCTCCTCATACGACCGTCCTCTGCTTTAATCCTCCTTCCCCCATCGTTACCCTTCAGCCGTATAGAATTCGTAACCGCATAATTCGTTGCTCTTGTCCCGAGCTCATCTGTCGAAATCCAACAGCACACCGTCAGCGGGAGGAGAAGCTTAACTTTCCAATCCCTCTTATTTTCACCCTTGCCTTTGTTTGAGCTCATTTAATTATCAAATCCGACGCACTCGGCTGTAACGAAATTGAGCCGAGCCGAATATCCGATAACAGCCAGGCGGCGGCGTGCAGCAACACTCCAACGGCACTCCAGTGTACCCAGCTTTTCTCGCGACGCTTCATATAAATCCTGCTATCCTCTGCTCGCTGCAACGAACACCCACACACACACACGGAGCAAAAAGAATTAACACGTCAAATTGTAGCCCGGCCAAACGTTTATTTCCGGCCGAGGTAAATTGGTTTTCCATTTTAAAAACTCTCCCCCATCGTTGGTGATTCGTTTCGCTTGACCTGCGGAGATCCGAAAAACTGAAATCAATTGAGTGCGAGGACAGTGCTGACGATGATGACATCGGACATTCATTTTGTCACTCCATTTTTGACGATGATGAACCAGATGAGCTCACAGCGCTATGAATATGTCACCTCATTTCGTGAGGGATTATTGCCAACCAAAGCTTAACAGGCTAGCGATACAATGCCGTGATGATGCCTGCCAGGTTGAAGATATCGTTCCGTTTTGTGTTCAATGAACGGAGGGTAATATTTTTATGATGTCCCATCGAGTGATTATCATACACATAAGCAAACAATATTTGATTTTGTAGTCTCTTTTACAACTAATCGCTTCGTGATAGTTTGATTCCGTTATCTGTAAGGGTGCACCACCTTTGCCTTCAGATTCCGAAAATTCAGTCCATAAAAAAACTCCAAACAGTAGGTCTTGCGTCGGTGAAATCTTAACAGCCAGCATTCCAACAGTACAAGAGCAACACAACAAAACACACCCAACAACCTAACAGCATAACATTACATGTATAGCCATGTAAAAAGGGTCTGTGTTTTGGATTCGATGCTACGAAGTTTTACATTGTCTGAAAACCCCGAAAAACGATGCCCGAACAACGTACTACTCACTCGACTGCCGACTTTCTACACACACACACACAAAACATACACACAAGCTCCTCTCCCCTTACATTTCCGTGCGCTTGTTTGTCTCACCCCTATCGGGGAGCTACCATTCTTGGAACGGCCAGTAACACTTCTTGCAAACGAAAACATTTTCCTTGGAGCGCATTCTTTCATGTGAGAATTTTAAATATTTACCCAACAACGTACACTGGAAGACACTTGTTCCAAGAATTCCGCCCCGGCTCCCGAGATCCGTTTCCATACAACCCGGCATTGGTGCTGTACGGAACATTGTGGGCTCTTCAAACATGACCGTCCTAGAACGGATAAGTTTGCCGTAGCTTGATCTACCCCAACAAAACCGTTACCCGCTACACACCCACTACGAGGCGAGCCGAACGAGGAATTGAATCCAATGGATCGGAAAATAAACCATCCACAAACCACTCTGCCGATTCAGTGCCCCACCTTCGCTTGGGCAAAGGGTTTTGCCTTCGCCCTTTCCACCACCGGAAGTATGCGTTCTTTCGTCCCTTGCGCGGACCCTCAGAATGTGAGGGAATTTTGGTCGATTTACTATCAGTGTTTACATAAATATGAAGCATGTGTTGTTGGCGGGCGTTGCTTGCTGGAGAGCAACGGGGAGAAAGCGGCAGAGCATATTTGCATTTTTGCCAACTTGCACACACACACAGTAGTCAAGAGCTCTTGGAGGTGCTTCGTAGTAAGGGATTCCAATTGGACCGGCCAAAGCCTCGGATCCGCTCTGCACTCTGTGTTTCTTCTGTGAGTGGTCGGGATATCCTCCGACTAAAAGGCCCCAAGGCAGGCACTCAGTAACTTCATCAGGCTCAAAATCTCTCCTTTGCAGTGAATGTGGTGGAACTAGCCTTGTTCCTTCCGGGTAAAACCCGATGCGATTGTTTCCAGCCCCGAGTAAAACCATAAGGCACGGATAATGAAGAACAGCATCTTTTTACCGTCAAGTCTTCCGTGTGGCGGCTTGCAGTTTATGTGAATCGATTGTGGAAAGTTTATTTTACCTCTGCCGCTTTCGATAAGAGCATCTCTTCATTGAAAGGGAAAAAATACGAGCGAGCAAAAGAACGAGATTCTTTCCTTATTTAAAGTTCATGCTTTCAGTTGCGAGAAAGTCACTTCGTCATGGCCGTAAAGCATACGGGGCCGGAATGATGATTGGGCATGGATCGGCCCGGGTGGTAAAATTCTGCAAAGTTATCTCTTTACGCTGCTTCACCATCCCCCTTTTTCCCTAGCACCTTAAACGACCGTTTGGTAAAAAAGTTTATCGACTCCCCCGAGGAGCACGGAAATATCCCCCCGTCCACCCACCACTTAGAATAGGCCCCACGCCTGCCCTCCTCTTCCACAAGGCTTGGTGGACCGCTAACGAATACTTGTGTTTTCCCTTGTTGACGAACCGAGAGAGGAAGGCCAACTTTATAGCGTCCCGGGGTCCCGGGGTTCCTGCGGCCGGACCTAATGAATATCTGTGACAGGACACAATTAGTGACTTTTTCTCCCTCCCTCCACTGACCGGTGAAACTTTTCCGTCAAAGGATGTTTCACTACCTGCGCTGACCGATCCTCCGGCACCGTTGGGCGTATATTTATGGTGTATAAAAAAAAGGAAATGTAGCAGAAGCAGGATAGAGATACGTGAGCAAAAGTGCCTGCTTTCACTTTTTGACATTTGGGCGATCTATGAAACGTTGATAATGACATATTTGTAGCAAATTGGATGATAAACAGGGATGGCGTATTCGATCGGCAAGGTTGAAAGTGCCTTTACCTTTACGTTTTACGACAAGCTTAGCAGGGAGCTTTTGGAAAGCTAAGTTTTTTGGGATGGATCGTGCAATTTTCGTATCTTTTCCGAGTTTTATTTCGCGCTTAATCAATTTCTTGTACTATTCGGAACTTATCTGATGGTTTCTTTGATTACCATCGTCTATACTTCCATGCGAATCTTGATATCGATCTTGGTAGATCACACGACTGGAACAAGTGAAAACGGATGAATTAACTATGAAAACATTGATAAAAGACCACTTGTTGGAACTTGTTCAAACTCTCAAAACATGTATACTAACATCAATCTATACTAAAGCCAGCTATTATACCAGTTTTTTGATTAACTACGATCAATGTATATCAATCATCCTTCAAGCGGAACTTAAAAGACTGCCTCATAGCACAATTTTTGACGATGCTAGAAACGAAAGATTGCTTAATACCATTTAATATAGTAGGAGTCGTTACAATGTTGGGCATATGAGTCAACTAGCAGATAAAGATGTAAGAATTGGATTGATGCGACGAAGAACTACGAGCAGCATATTTGTTTATCTCGATAACTAGGAAGTGGTAGAGCAGACCTACTATCATGGGAGGGTCCTTGCTTCAGACAATGACATCAGAGGCTAAATCAGTAGTCTCATAGTTCAGCAGAATCGTGCTTGCTACAGACTTCACCAACTGCTGAAATTCATTAGTCTTTTGGATATCCAAAATTCCAGTGGTTCTATATCAACACAAAAAGAGGACTATGTGTCAAAATCCGTGGCACGATTCTCTACCGGTCTCTCCAATTTATTGGCTTCGCGGATGACATCGACATCATTGGCAGCACAACAGCGAAGGTGTGTGAGGCGTACACCCGACTAAAACGCGGAGCAGGAAGAATTGGATTGAGAATCAATGCGACGAAGACAACGTATCTGCTTGCCGGAGAGTCAGACCATCTGGGAAGCAGTGTATTAGTTGACGGCGACAATTTCGAGGTAGTAAAAGAGTTTTGCTATCTCGGGACGGTCGTTACTTCGGACAACGACATCAGCAGCGAAATCCGGAGACGCATTGTACAGGGGCTTCGTGCATACTATGGGCTTCACCGACAGCTGAGATCCAGAAGACTTCGGGCCCGCACGAAATGTGAGATATATCGCACACTGATTCGTCCGGTGATCATCTATGGACACGAGTCCTGAACCATTCGAGCGGAGGATGCAAACGCTCTGGGCGTGTTTGAGCGACGAATCCTCCGGACCACCTTTGGCGGTGTGTTTGAGCATGGAGCGTGGAAGACAAGGATGAACCACGAGCTTACTGAGCTGTACGGCGGACTGAGCATCCTGACGGTGGCGAAGGCTGGCAGGATACGATGTCATGAGGATGCCGGACTCATGCCCCACCAAGAAGGTGTTCGCGACCCCCAGTTCGGCATAAGGCGAAGGAGAGCACAGCGAACTCGATGGCTGGACCAAGTGAAGACCTGTCGGAATTCGGGTGTCTACATGGATGGGAGGCTCCAGCCATGGACCGACCATCCTGGAGAATTGTTGTTGAACGGGCCATGTCACATCGACGTGCTCTATCGTAAGCAGGCCAACAAGAGAGAGAGAGAGAGAGAGAGAGAGAGAGAGAGAAAGAGAGAGAGAGAGAGACTTACTTACTTACTTATCCGGCGCTACAACCGCTTTGCGGTCTTGGTCTGCCTCAGGAGTGTCCGAAACCGCTCACGGTCTCGCGCCTTCGTCTTCCAGTCCGTTATCCCGGCCTTAATGGCGGACGCCTCCACGCCATCTTGCCACCTCCATTTGGGCCTACCACGCCTCCTCTATCCTTGTGGAATGCACGACAGTGAGGTCGCCGTAC
>KB665732.1:521610-549448 GCA_000349065.1 Anopheles quadriannulatus
TCCTTCTCTCTGGAATCGGAATCGGAATCATACTTGCCGGAACCGGAGCGGAACCGTGGGTGCGATCCGCAGAACCCATCTCTAGTGCGGATGGGCCAAACTATTCACCGATTTTCTCCCGTACTTGTCTCCCGTCGCAGATTATCGCACATAAACAAACTCCATCTTCTATGAGAAACTGGCCATATGCGGCAACTCGGTATTCCTAGCGTTACGTACCACCGCTGGAGAAAAAAAAACCCTTCCACTAAGCGTGGGAAACCGTGTTTAGCTGGAGCAATTATGCAAACGTCGGCATCAACAACAACAACAAAAAAAACCTCGGTCACATTTTCCGCTTCACGCGTTTCCTTGTCGCACACACCAGAAGTGGTGCGGAAAATTCAGCGAATTCACGCAAATTACGAGCGTTTATTGCTTTTATTTACACCAAAACGAGCAATCATCGCGCTCAGGCGGCGGGCGGGGGTCGTCGTTTGGTGGTTAGTTATGGAGAAGAGTTGCGCTTTGTGCGCGCTAACTTTTTTGCTGAATCTAACTTTTGCTCTCGACTATCGCACCCCGTGCGATATGCTATGCAACCGGCGGTTGCACACCCCCGTTTCACCACAGAGTCCTGGGGGTGCGGGGCCGGTCGATAATAATCATATTACGTATCGTATGCTAAATGTTACATCAGTAAAGCTAGCAAACAAAGAAAAAACACCAACCACCGTAACGAGTGGCAACCGTGTTTTGGCAACTAAATTTGCTGTTTTTGTTTCTACACTCTCGTTTCACCACAGTCGCAAAAACATCGGGGACATTTCATTGACACTACACACTGACGTAATTCGCGATCCCCTTTCAACGGGGGCCACACCACACCATCTCCAAAAACCTGGGGCCGCTGAAAAACGATCGTTTCCATGGACGGCGGGACGTGAAAGCGAAATATAAAGGATCGTTAGTGCGCTAAAGTACGAACAAAAACAAACACACACTCACAAAAAAATAGCAACCAGCGCATAACTTTTTTTGCATACCGTCAGCCATGAATGAAAAATCCGGAAAAGCGCCGTAAAAAGAGAGTGTGCAGTAAATTGGAGATATTAAAAAAAGTGCTCCAAAGCTACTGTGTGTGTCGCATTCACGCTGGGTGTGTCGTTGTTCGTCCAGCACTGGCCTTTTGGGGTGTGAGAGGGAACGGGGCACCTCGTCTGGTGACACTCATAAACTTAACAAATTTCCCACTCTTATCTCGTCCAGTGCCTGCAAAAGGTAGATGTTTTTTTTTTTGGTTCGTCCTTTCCCATCCATTTCTGTTCATCCCTTCTGGCACACGCTTTGACACTACCGTGTGCCGAAAGGAAGTAACTGAGAGAAGCTGGCACCGCACTTACACGCACCGTGAGCGCCATCTATCGCAATACGCTTTAACTTGGGGAACGGGAATTGGGACCTCGGCACGTACTCGGCACGTACCCGACAGCGTAAAAGTCAGCTCGTGCTTTAAAGCTCCATACTTTGCACCGGAACGCATCACACGCCGGTCCACTCCAGGCGCGCGCGACGTTACCATGTCAATATCAAGATTTACTTCCTTCGTTCCGACGGCAAGCCATCGAGAGCCGTGCCGTAGCATACCGCGGCATCACTTCGCACGTAAAGGTGTCCACTGTTTCGTGCAGCGCCAAACCGGGAAGCCCCAAAGCCGGACACTAACTATTCTTTCATGCATGCAATTCGGTTCTTTTTGCTCGCGTCTTCATACCCGCTTACACACAAAGCGTCAATTCACGATATCCATCGTTTTGGAGCCGGTGTGTTCCTTCAGCACCGGAACATCGGAACGCTCCAGCACGCTTCATGATGCGCTGCCGACTTCAAGTAGCCGGTTGAGTGAACAGTGGACGGTGATAGTCGTTTTTTTTTTTGTTCGACGGTGCTCTCAATGTCGTAAAATGTTGAAAATGCAGTTGAGTCATAAAATGTGTCAAAATTGAGAATCAATCTTACAAGCGAAGCGCGAACAATGTCTGGGAAAGAATGCTTTGGAGGTACTTTTAAAAATGCATTCCGAAGCGCAAAAAGTGCTTGGCGAGTTATTTCTAAAACCAAACGAGAAACGAGTGACGGTAACTCTGTAATAAAGATCTTCAAAAAAAGATATATACGTATCAAGAACTATGAAGCTTGTTCATATTGAATTAAAATATTTAGCTTTGTGTCACATTTCTTGGAATTCAGAAATATTTCAAATTAATCCAATAGTTTCTTGCCGAACTACACCCAAATTTTACTAGATGCTTAAAAGTCTCCTAATTGAGATTTCTGAACTTCAAGTAGAAAATAATAAATACAACTTAAAAATCAATTTGCAGCAGCAAATTATTCTTCCTTCTTCAGTGATTTAATCTTATGTCTTGAATATTTTGATCATGAATTATTGAAGGCTCCAACTGAATTCTTCTTACTTGAGTACAATCCCCACAAGTCTTTCAGCTATTCAACTGTTTCCCATCTTATACCTACTATCTACTCAAATAATCAGCCTCAAAATAAATTGTTGCAACTGATACTGATAAAACGTAAAACGATTGCATTTTCCTACCGTAAGCTTCATTTTTCAAACACACACACACACAAATCCAATAACCCTATCAATCGGCCCTGATTGTGACGAAAATGTCCCATATTTCTGCTTCGACGTAATATTTCTCCAAAACAATCGAATACAGATGGAGGAATATTCCAGGACCATTCCAAAACATTCAATTTGCATATCCAGCTCCCGGATCGGTTGTCGACGATTGAACACATTTGTAAGCTCCGTACAATACGCAAGAAGCTAAACAATTTAGCATACCTACACACACACTGCCTGTTTGTTTGTGAACCATCAAAAAAGAAAAACAAACCCCCTTTGCGAAACAACCACCATCGGGGTAAGGCTGCACAAATGCACCGACATAATAAATGGATTCGATAGGGCACCGTCACAAAACGCTCGGTCTATCTAACCATTACGTTCCTTTGCCTTTGTCACCCAAACCGAAGAACATAACAGAGCGACGACTTTCGTTTGTGCGAAAGAAAGTAAAGCGGGTGCCACTTTTTCTAGCCACCTTTACGAAGTGTTCTGTCAGTGGCAGGGGCCAACACCACACATTGCTAAACCTCAGTCGCTGCTGCGTTCACGCTGCTCCTTAGAACTGCATCCGACCGTCTTGAAGGAACGACCCCGAGACAGAGACAAAGTGAACATGTAAATATCTTCAAATCAGGAGACAATCCACTGCTGGTGCAGCAACACCACTATTGCCGGCAGATGGCAGATAAGTGAAGTCTCAGTGAAATTCCAAATGCCATTTTGTGCGGTGTGCTTGCGCGTCCGCCCGCAATCCCAACATTATGGTGTATTTTCTGTGCAGATTAAGAAACATGCCGATATTGCCTTGGGGTTGGGTGTGATTTTAGGTGCGCCTTAAAGGATTCCCGCACGATCCCTTAAACACCACTCGAGATGGGACTTCACCAGCACGGTGGTGGTGGCAGTGGGAGCACTGTTCTGTGGCGCTTTGTGGCCTTGTTAAGGTTTGTAAGCAAACAGTGGGAGCGCTAGAAATAATGATGCCCGTGCGCCTGGAACGGTCCGCACTATCGTAAATAGTAAGGTCAAGCTGCACGTGCTCGCGGCGAGTGTTGTATAGTAGGGTTGTTTAGTGTTGCGTTATGTCCAAACTTTTGAGAAAAGTGTATGTTAAATAAATGTTTTAAAATGTTTTCTTTCACTACATCTAATGTATTACCATTTACGTAAAATTACGACCTTGCTAACAGATATTTCTATCCCATGTCAAGCAGCGTTCTACTGAAACACTAATTACGTAGCTTTACAACAGATGGCGCTAGTAGTAATTGGCACTAAAATTTGACAGCTACAAAACTTCAACCTTTGTCTCGATTTTAAAACGAATCTTAACATTATTTTAAACGAAACCAGTGTGCATCTCTGCCTCCGCAACCAACCAGTGCTGCTGATGCACTATTTATGAACAGCTCCAATACAGCCATAAGTACCCCAAAGCCCGGCACGAACAAAAGGTTTGCTGCCCAGCAATACGCAGAGAGTGCAAGAAATTGAATCATATCCTTCGGCACCAAAACGGGGAAAAGAAAGTATCCCCTGTGATCTTATGGATCATTCCGCGAGCCATGACGACACGACGAGATGCACTCGCACTTCTCTCGCTCCATCCCGCACGTGGTCAATAGTAACGCTGTACTACGCTGTGGTCGGAGCTGTATATATTTCCTTGGCCTGCATGAATGTATGTCGACACGTGGGAGGACGGGTTACAAATCCAGGGACCAAGCGACCGTTGAAATGGAGAGTACGGCGAGATAACGGCAAGACACAGCAACCAAAACCACACAAAAAAACAACCCACAACCGAACGAACAAAGCAAGATGTTCGCTTGCTTGCTCGGTCACGTTGTGTGGTGGTTGGGTGGTATGCGGTTTTGTCAATAAAATTTATCATCCCTTGCAAAAATGACTTTTCTTCGCGTGGTTGCGGCGCTTTTTCACGAGCAGCACACGAAAGGTTTGGTGGTTTTCGGGCTTTTTCATACGCACGTGAGTAGGGGTAACAATTTGGTGGGTGGTGTAAGTACCCGTAAGGATAGTGTCGTTGCCCGGATTACATAGATATGTAGGTGAAGGGAGATGATGAAAAAAACCCCGACCTGAGCGCATCTTCAAACAAAAACCCGTGCTACCGGTGGTGTATGCGTGTGAGACTCCGAAACAGGCAGCATCCGCTGTTTTTACGAGTACCTTTTTCTTATTATCCTTTTTTACTCTCGGGTTTTTCATACACCCGTTGGTGTTTCAGTGTACAGCCAGAAGAAAGGTGAAAGTAAAGTTTTATTGTTTTCTCGTAATTTTTATGCGTTTCCAGATAATTTCGCACATCGTCGGAGAGCAGCATCGCTTGATGACGACGGCATACGACGATGGGCCCCCCAACAACTGCCGGTCAATAATTGATGCATTCGGGGTTTTTGGGGTACGCGTTTTCTTTTCTTTTCTGTTTTTTACTTCCCCTTCCCCTGCACTTGGTTCATCATCATCGTGCATTGTAAATAGTCTCTTTGTTGCTGCTGCAAGGGTGCGCAAATGAGTTTCCCATTTGCCGGATTTATCCTTACAGTTCCCTCGGTTTTTTTTTTATTGTAGTTATGTTGTTGCGTGATCTCAATTCGTTCCCGAGCTGAAGTAACCCCGCTACCGAGAAAAAGGGAGGAAGTCACGATCGACGGAAGGTACACAGGTACGAACGTAAACCGCGCGCGCGAGGTTGTGAAAATCGTTTTCGTGACCGGCGTGCCCCATTGTGGACCGGTAGGGCTTTGGCGTGTAGCAAAAATGCACCACAAAACCCCCCGAATTCGTTATTGTAAAGTATCGTTTACGAGCAGCAACCAGGCCAGGCCATTTTTTGCCTCTTTCCGTATCATTTGCATTCGACGGTGAATGTGGACATGTCCGCTTTCACACTGTGTGTGTGTGTGTGTGTGTGTGTGTGTGTGTGTGTGTGTGTGTGTGTGTGTGTGTGTGTGTGTGTGTGTGTGTCACATGTTTCCTAGCCTCGGGTTTGTGTTCCGATTCGCCCTATCTCGTCCCTACATCGAATGCATAAATGTTGAAATATTTAAAACAAAAAAAGCACTCCTCCCCACGCCCCATCCGCATCAACGCCAACTCTGGGGCTGGACAATTTATTTCGATCACGTAATGCACATAAACTCAATGTTGCATTGCAACCAGGCTCTCCGCTGTGTTCCCTGGGACTTTGCCTCTTCTGCCCGGGCCCGGCAATGCGCCCTCCATTAGCGTAGTGCCGGCACTGCATCTTGAAGCGGACACGGCTTCTTGTCCGGACCTTCCGGGGCCGTAAAAGACGCACCAACCAAACCTGGTCCGCGTTTCCCGGAACGGGTTTCCACAAAACTCAATGACACATTCATCATTCAGTGTTTTCAATTTCGCAATCTGTCAGCGGCAGTCTGCTGCGGAATAACAATATTTAGCGAAATTGAAATGGTTACAATTTGCGGATGACGTATGCAAGATGAGACGCATTTGCCCGCACCAGGGCAGATAAATGATCTCTTGTCGATGCTGGGAGACAGGGAACTGATTGAACGGTGATTGATAACTGATGATGGACAAGCGCTATTCGAGGTCGTTTATGGAAGCGTTTGTACTGCAACTTGTCACTCAGTGCATTCTTCATCCTTAGAACACTTGGTTTGGAGCAAGTTCATGACATCCATAACATATTGTAGCATATCTACTATACACAACTTATTATAATACACACTATCAGCTATAGACACATTGTAACACACTTTGGAAAGCCAAACCACACCATTGTAACACATTCATTATAACACATTCAGCAAATCAGATCATACCATAGCAACGCAACCGGAAGAGTTCAGGCCGTCCATTCAAACAAATAACAGATGTGACACACATATCAAAAACAACCGAAACGCACAACATAAGCAGGAACAGCATGTAACCCAAAGCAGGAACAGTATATGTATTAAACCCAAAACAGGAACTTAGTGACAAGAACCATCGTTCTTGTCAACAAAAGACAAACGTAACTGGCTGAGTGAAAACAATAACTTTCCAACATACAACCAGGAACCAAATATGAGAAACCCTTAACTTCTTTTGAGTATAAATAAAACCAACTCCGATCATGGCAAGTCAGATTCGTTCGGACTGTCAGGATAGGACTATGCCCATCCTACATCTATCGACTTCTCATTTAAAGAGTTTAGTTATGTCCCCCTACCCAAGGTAAGGCCTCTAAACTCCAACGTTTCTAGTAAGGGAAACCTCCTAAAGGTTTCTATGATCGCCTGGACGATCAAGTGTCGAAAAGTCCGCTCGAACGAAGTTTTAATCCACCTCGGCTCATGGCAGTAAAAACTGACCTACCGCGATGGTACGCGTTGATCAGTTGTACCGTATGTACGCTCATCTCATTACAATATAATCAAGTTTGAAAACATAGTTCAAAAGCTCCATTTCTTTGGTGGGATTTTCTCCAAAACTGATCGTAAGTTAGCACTGTCACAAAAAGTTAGCGCTACCATCTCCAACACCAAATCCACAACGTCCGATGATGCTAACGAATTCACATCGACGACAACGATTCTATTTTTCATCAACTCTAATTAAATCAATCTGCAATATCCGCAGCAAAACAGCAGACCACACGTTCAACTGTGTGTCCTGTCGCTCCAAATTGTCGCCCACGATTGCATCAAAAAGTACTCTTTCCGTGTGCTCGCTGCATCCGAACATCCAACAAACAGTGTCCCCCAGGGCTTACACACCTACCTCGCGCGTCAACTATCGCAACACTACGATCTCGGATTCCCGTTCGAGCGAACCCTGGCGCGCATCTAAACAAACGCGAAAACATTGACCCGACGGAGGTGGGTTGTTGTCGAATCGAACCCCGTTTGCTGCAAGATTTATGCCCCCCCCCCCCGCGTTCGGTTGTCCCGGTGTTAGACCGCCCGTCCCCGGTTGACAGTACCGGGTAACAACAATACGAACCCGGCCCCGGTAATAAATTCTGCCCGCTGAAGAGAAACCGGAAGTCCCTGGGTCGCGCGCGAGCTCGGGTCATAAAAAAATGCGCATTTTCTGCAAACCTAGCACCACCACCACTCACCGGACGGACGGTGTGAGCTCTTCATCTCTCATCCTTGCCAGGACGGTAAATAAATGTAACAACAAGCGCCACTGGTAAGCTAGACACTACTACCCAGTGCAGGAGTTGGGTGGGAAAAAATTTGCAATTCAATACCATTCGCCAGAGTCCACACAGATGGAATCGTACGGGCGCTCTCCCCCGGTTGTTGGCTTGGGGATCATCCATCGGACATTCTGACACTGGGCATTCCCCATGACCAGACAACGTACCGATAGCCAAACGAAAGAGTGTATTTGAGTGGGGATGTTGGGGAGTTTTACAATTCTCCAGAGGGACATTGCATGGACAGTACACGCTCAAGCTAGGGCCCGGTCCTTGGAACAAAACCGCTCCGGCAGCTCCGGAAGCTCCTGCAATGGCAATGCCCCAGGAACTGCGATTCGTTACCATCTATGCGCACCTCACGGATCGTGTGGTGTGGCGAGTGTCACTGTCGGACTACTGGCCCTCCAACCAAGTACTAACTAACCTTTTATTTGCTCGGATGAATGATGGGCCAGCGCGCTCTCTTATGTGAACTCTTTAATGACGGCGGCTTCTTCATTTCAGCAAAGCCTGAACATTAACGGAGTTGTTAAGGATTAAGCGCGGGTTCCCGGTTGGGTGTGTAGCGATTAATTTTATCTATTTCCTGTCCAGCCTTTAGGCCGATGCACCGAGACCTGTCGTTGCCGTTGAATGTCAATAAATAGTTTCCAAAACTATCCTCATATGCCGTGGCCCCCCCTTGCTGACACTGACACACCAACCGCCGTGCACGATATCATGGACACACTCCAATTTAGAGCTTCAATGTTCTCTGTCCGCAAAATTGATAGCTCAACTTCCCCCAACCATTCTGCAACCAACACACACACACCCACTTGATCCCACAGAGTGCCCTGGATGCAAGCTTCACCTACCATGTCGAGAAGCACACGCCACCGAGACCGATGATAGTCACGCCGCCGGATGGCAACTTCTCTCCAAACAAGAACGAAACACGGTGCAGGATCAGTGTCCATCTCCCAAGAGGCAAGGACCAACTTTCGATTAGAATGATGAGCAAACTTTGTCTGTACATCGGCTGCAATGCTCCATGCCACCATCAAGACCCTCGCGCTGCCCGCACCCGATAGCCACTGGCACTTTTTTTTAAACAAAAAACGGCTCCTCCATGCCCGCTCCTTCTCTTCGCAAACCCCAACTCTCCAAGCCGGACATGTCGAACGGTTCTGAAGCTCAAGCTTTTTCCGTTCGGTTTCGTTACGCCTTTTGCTATAATTTATTTTATTATTATTACTTCCAACTCTGCCAACGGTCGCGCTTGGACCCGGGGATGCCCCGGGACACGCCAGACACACGCGGGGTGGGCGGGATATTGCTTTAACAAAATTTCTCAAAACCGAGATAATACACTTCCTGTTTACTCCCACTCCCTGCTCGCATGCGGGGAGCACCCATGTATGCCCGAAGAAGTCTGGTATGTTTGATGTTGACAGGAAACTTTCGCCGCATTTCGCTCGTTTCAATTTTACAGACAAATAGAGCGCAAAATGCTTCCGCTTCTGAGCGGTTCGGGCTCAAACCGGGAAGGAGGATAAAGAAAAATACATTTCCAATTAATTGTTGTAGTACAAAAATCCAGCTTGTTTTCAACTTGAGCTTGAGCTGCCAGTAATGGAGGTGCCGCACCTTTGCTAAGTTTTTACAACCTCACAAATGTACCATCCATCACAAAAGTTACGTGCACAGCAAACCCGAACAGCTCCAATAGTTTTTCGGCGATCATCCGAACGAGATGTCCATCTTGCACTCTATTCGCCTAACTGCTTAGCTCGCAAGCGCAACACACTCTCTTTAGCGACTTTTTCGTTCGCCATTGCCCTAAATCTTCCGGGACCCATCGGGGCTGTAGTGTTCATTCATCATCATAACGAGGTGTAAGCGGTGTATCAATGGAGCTTGGCGCAAAACTTCTTTCCGCTCGCCAGCTTCGCTATGCTTAGCAGCGTGTGCCCTCGCACAGCATTGGCAGCACACACACACGTCGGAACGCTAGGCACACACACCACACCGGTGGGAATTTCCGAAACTGATAACTTCCGCACTTCGCTTTCAATGCTCGGTGGAGGTGGGCATGATGCCCGGGCACAACACAACCTATTGCCTTCATGGCGGCGATGAACGCGATTATTCGTACCGTACCGAATCAGAATGATTGTGCAGGAGAGCGAGAGATCCTGCAGGTACCAAGGCTCGGCGAGCGCATTGTGGCCCAATTCCCAGACTCGTTTAACGTCAACAAAAACAACAAAAAAATGCCCGCAACTTGTGCTGATGCTATATACACTAGCGATGTTCTTCGAGGTCGTACGTGGCAGGGATTTGCAGGATCGAAGTATATCTAGATCATAATCTCTGCGGAGCAAGCTAGCCGACTGCCAGGCATTGAACGTTCCCATTTTCTTCGATAGTCTCTTGTTCTAGTGCTTGTACGTAGTAGCGCCACCGCAGAGGCCTTCACACACACACAAAAAAACAATAGGAAAAGCGTCCGGATACTTCTCTGGGCGTTTCATGGTAATTGCGTTCGTAAGCTTGCCAAAGGATAAGCAAAATAATTCTCATCCTTCAATGGTTTGAACAGTGCCGACCTCGGTCGTGAAAAGAATACTTCTACCATACTTCTGCTTCACTGCCCACCTTCCCCACTACTGTCTACCCTAAAACCGAAGAAACCATTACTGCGAGGCTCCTGTGCTCGACCAAATTAACTGTCAGAGTCGGTTTCGATGGTAGTCTGTCTGAACGAGCCCCGCAAGCCCACAAAAATGATATCTACAGCGAATGGGAAATGGTAACATCAAGCCCACATCCCTCTAAAAAAAAACCCCATAAAACAGCAAAGAGTGCACTGCACGAACGAGCTACGAAAGCTGCAAGTTCATAATGTTTTATGACGAGTGTAGTATGTGGTATGATTTACTTTCAAACCAACACCATTTCAACGTCCAAGCAGCATCACACCACCGTGCTGCTCTAGAGAGGCAATGGGAATCGATTATTTTCTTCGTGCGGTGCTACCAAACATGGAACATGGGCGAAGAAGGAAACGGTTTTGTTGAACCGTTTTTTTCCCCGTAAACACAGCAGCACAACTAAAAAGTAGCGATACACATTTAAAAAATTGCACAAAAATGAAACCATACAAAATGGAAACAAAACAAAAGCTTAAACAGCGGCTTACCCCGTTTTTGTTTTTTGTGTGCAGCTCTAGCTCAGGGAGAGGGAAAAACTGTCACTCTGCTTGGTACGCTTGGCACACCACCGCCGTTTGGTTCGGTGATTTAATTTTTTCGCCTCATGCACACTCTGCGTGTGAGTGTGCATGGTTTCGATGCAGTGGTGCTGGCCGGTACACGATGCATCGGCTGGCATCGATGAACTGCACATCATCAGCGATGCGTTGATCTGTGATGAACTGTTCGCTGACCGGTTCGTGCGTGCGGCAGCATCTGCCACCGGCACATCAGTGATACCGTCGGGCAATCGCAGCCGGATCAACACCCCTTCCTCCATCGCGTTTCGGTACCATGTTATTGTTTCATTTCAGTCAAATAGACAATTAATTTTTAATTTCAAAGACGCAAAGTTTTTTTTAGCAAACAGTTGTGCTACTTTGTTTACAGTTTCACAATGGAAGCGTGTTATAAGCTGCAATTGAATGTTTCATTTCATTTCATTTATTTAATCCAATATCGGCCATCAAGGCTAACTAAAACAGACTTAAAACTAAATTAAACACTAACAAATAAACAAAATAATTTAAGAAAAACTAAGCCTAACTAAACTAGTCTTGATCTAGCAAAAAAATAAAAGAAAAAAAACATAGGTAGAGCGTAGAGACTATCATAAACTTAATGAAAACTAAGAAGAATAATTAAAGAGAATTAGAAGAAAAAATACGGTTACGGAAAGAGTTAAGAGAGGAGTTGAAATCAAAGAGATAGTAAAAGTGGTTAAACAACCTGAAACAGGATAGAAGAGGACCATTAAAAGTATAAAGAGTATGACGTGTTTCAATTGACAGAGGATCACGTGGACGAAGAGAACGAGAGGGAACATACAGCGAGATGGACGAGAGTAAATCAGGAGCATCAGTAGCAGAAAGTAATAAGCCACCAATAAAACAAGCCTGAAACACTTGGCGGCGGAAGCTTAAGGAGTGAAGATTGAATAACTGCAATCGCGTTTCATAGGGAGGTATTGAGGCAACACCGAACAAACGACGATAAGCAATCCTGGTAAAGAGGCGCTGAATGCTTTCAATTCTCGAACAGCCATTAATAGTGGGAGGATTCCAGATGATACTAGCGTATTCAAGAATAGGCCTTACCAGAGCACAATAAAGGTTTCTTAGGAAGCTTTGATCTCTAAATATAGAGGTAAAACGTAAAATAAACCCAAGGGTTCGATTAGCTTTAAGTAGAATCACATCAAGCTGCAGTTTAAAGTTAAGTCGACTGTCAAGTATAATACCAAGGTCACGGATGGACGTAACACGAGAGAGGGACGAGTTATAGAGAGAATATAATTTAAAAAAGTAGGAGAAAGAGAATGAGAGAAAGAAATAACAGAACATTTTTCTACAACAGAACATGTTGTGAGGAGGAACACAAGTGATAAGTTTCCAGTAAGTAGAAACCAAGGTACACAAGAAGAGTTAGTAAGCCACTCCGTAGACTCTCATAAGCTTAAAATGTCAGACGCTGTCGCTGTGCTGTCAACAAGCAAGTAGTATTTGCTAAAAGTAGTATCGAAAGTGAAGTTGTGGAACATTTAAGCTCGTATTTTTCTGTGAATAATAAAGAAAAATATAAAAAATAAGTCTCTAATTATCCTATTTCTCCCTAGTAATATTGAAAAGTTGCCCTAGTTGCCACAAAGTAGAATGCCACAATACAAACAGCTTAAAGTCGCCAATTGGACGCTCTGAAGTCGCTTACTGACAAACGGTTGCCGCTGCGCAGCCGTTCAGACGGTACTGCGTAGAATGGCAGTAAAATATAATCTAAAAATCTCTAAGTGTATGCTTGAAAGAGACGAGCAAATGTTCAGTCACCCTCAAGCAAATACCAAAGAGAAAATGAAGATCAATAGATCAAAGATCAAATCTGAATTTTTCTCACTGGGTAATTATCAAATTGGATTTTTTTATCAATATCCTGCTTTCCCATTCATATGGAACGTATGAAAACCATATTGACCGCAGCCAAAATTTCAATGCAGTTCAATGTGGCGCAAATGCATGGAAACTCATATGAGAGGAAGAAAAACATCAAACCCCAAAGTCAGCACACGGCCAAAACCTGCACGATTCGATCAGAATCCCTCAGCTTCACAGTTTCCTTTTAACTCTTTGAAAATGTTTGCCATCACTCCTCTGTAAAAGCAAGAATAATAGCCTTATACCGTCATAATTTCAAAGCCTTATTGATATAGTATCAGTTCCAGGTCGGCTTGGGTTTGTGATCAGTTCGAGGACCTGTATGGGTTGGCTGGAGGTTAAGGGTCCGTGATCAGTATGAGCCCAGTAACTGTTCCAGGAACGGTATAGCTTACTTACGGAAGCACTTCCAGGAGCAACTGTGAGCTCAGTGTCAGAATTAACGAGCTCCCGGTAGATTCTACCGGGCCTTGGCTAGTACCGTGAATTAAAGTGTGTTAACGATAATTATTCCCGCCAAGAGTATTTGTTGAAGCGCTCAAACTCACCCACATTTCATTTCAAAACCTAAACATAAATGCAGCAGAAAGTGTCACGCAAAAACTCTCACGTCAACTCGTGTTCAGCCTGCCACTCATACATTATGCAAACCAATCCCACTACCATACCGCACCGTAAATGAGCATAGAGTTGAGGGCAACGCTAGGACCACCGATCCCGCACCCAATGTGTCGTGTGTGGGTTTTGTTACTCTCGATTGTTACCGGGCTGTAAATTAACTAAACCATCGAACAATATTGTGGCCACCAACCGGATCGTTGCGGGACATGCTATTACTCCATTCCAATTGGCACGCTCGCGCACGTGCGGATCAACACGCGAATGAGAGCAAAACAAAGAGCTCAACTGCATACAGGGAAAAATGCATCCAACACAGCGTGATTCCCACCCCATCCCAGCTCCTCTTTGTTTCCGCCACTGTGTATCCCCCTTGCGTCAGTTGCGAATAGAATCAAACAAAACCCCAGCCACACAGGTTGACACCACTCGTCCCATTTTCTGGCGATGGGGCGGCGTGCAACAATCGCCGTGCGGGCGGAAAGGCCTTCACGAACCGTCCGTCCATCCACCGTATCGGAGCGGGAAGCATAAATATTTCAAGCGCTTATCCCAAAACATAATTACTAACTATGAGTTTTCGAATATGGTTTTCGGGCACTGCGGGACTGTCGGTGGCAGGCAAAGCCAGAATCGGAAGGCTGGTTGTGAAGTGATACAAGAAATTGACCGCAATCCGGCAGATTCGCTCTTCATTTTAATTATTCGTTATTCTCGATGGCTCGACTCTGACTGCTGTGGGCCCGTCTCTACCACACGGACACTCTGCCTGACCTAACCATCACAACGGTCCGGTTGTTTTGCTTGTTTGAGATTACGCCACACTTTTACTCCCATCGTAGTATCCGCACAGCCCATCCACTCCCATCGCCCACCAGAGCAGGAAGAGCAGGTTATGCTGCCGGCTAGGTGAACGGTGTGGCGCCTGGGCGCGCATGGAACGATCGATTCCCGAATTTGCATCGAGTTTAATCACAGCGGTCGTACGTTGAAAAATAAATTGATACAAACATTGGCAATTACCGGTCGGTGTAATTAATTTACAATCGATTGAGATGAAATTATTAGAACGGATCCGTGTGTGTGTGTGTGTGTGTGTGTTTGCGTACACCGCATATGAAGCAAACGCATCATGGCGTGTGTTTAAGCGGTGCACACATCCTGGAACAGACACAATGGACGAGTTAAAATATGTTAAATTAGTTGTATAGAAAAGCATTGCTTTATAATAAGACAAGGGAAAATTAATGTGTGACCTCATGCCATGGCGAATGTTGAGTTAAGCACATCAATGTAAAGTGTAAAGCTACAGGAAAAAGCAAAAGCCAAAAGTACAACTAAATTTACTAGATCTTTGAACAAAAGTGAGTTTGTTTGTCAATTATGATGGTAATATTTTTTATACTATTTTAGAGCAGCTTTATAAGAAAATATTTGATACCTTTTTTCCTTACTTTAATAATATAGCTTTAAATTTGTATGGTTTTATTACACTATGCACTTCCTTTAACGAGAATTCCTGCTCAATTTGAAAGAAAAAAAAGGCAACACCTCCTATGATGTAACAATGAAAACTTCCATTAATTTTGCAGCACAAGCAAACCATAATTTAAATTCGCTAACTTATGAATCAAAGTGTGTACATAAATTAAAGAAAAAGTAATAAAAAAAATCAAGAAACAATACAAGAAAAATTTCGGAATGCTGAATACTCGGTTTGCGTCTCAGCTAGTGTGTGTGCTAATTTGTTCTAAAGTTAAAAATGGATACTAGCGCTGCCTGCTGGAATGTATGAAAACCATGCGAGCTTTTTTTTTCAAACTCGCCAGTGCAAAAGCTGAGCCGTTAAAAGAGCAAAAAAAACTTCCAATTCCAAGCAGGAATATCCTCAATAAAATAATTTGTCCATTCTCTTTTTTTTGGTTTCAAAACAGCTCCCAAAAATGACACAATTTATTATGTTGTACTTTATTTAGATAATTACTCATTCCCACAGTTCGTTTCCATTTATGTTTCGATTAATTATTCACAATCGATTGAATAAGATTACAGCAAGAGTATCGCAAAGAAATGACATCTAAGGAATCCCTCTCGAGTTTAAATTCTAGATTTAAAAGTCATGTATAATTTAAAAGAAACCATTAGCTCGTAATAAACTGGTTAATACATAACTTCTGACTAAGCTTGTTCCAAGAGGTGGTGAACACCCAAGCCGTTTGTTCCATCTGTCAGTTCTGCTAGCCGCCGGGATGATACGCCATAGGCTAATGGTACAAGCCGTGAACCTTTAACCAGCATTGCTGATTATGTTACAAATATTTGACGATTATATCCTGTGACCTACTCTTGTATCACACTATCTCAAACTTTAATTCAACTTCCTTCCACAGCATCTCGACCCTGTGCAACCACTTTTGATCTATTTCAGCTTCCACATGCCCACCCATTGCTTGTACATTTGATGCACATCTGTCAGACGCCACGTAGAACAAACTTTGATTTGTATTTTATGACGAATTGTACGATAATATTTCTTATCTGAATGATGAAACAAGTTTCAACACGTATTTTCTATCAAACTAAACAAGTATCATGTCCAAAACTACATTAAACATGATTTATTTTTTACTACCTCCTTACACCAAGCCAACCCAAACAAGCAAATGTCATTTCGTTTTGGGTCGAGTTGGTGTCAGAAAGATGCATTTTGTTTTACCTTTTTACCCTACTTTACTGCTACCATACATCATGCATTTGGTGTACTTTTGTAGGAAAAATGTTAAACTATCTATTTTACTACCTGCAAGACGTCTTACGTGCGATTTACAGAAAATATTGCTCATAATATCCCATCGTACCACTGTGGCGTCTTGCATTTTTGCACTTGCTTCCCATTATTCGTTTCCGGTAAATACATTTCAGAGGTAAAGTGTAGTTTTTTAGAAACATATACATGTTACCCACACGATACAATCATCATTTTTACATGCTCAGAGCAAAAATACAGGTATTTTCGGTAAAAAGTGCAACAGTATTTCTGCCATTCTCTTTGACAGCGACATCGAAAATGTGACACAAGCTTTCCAGGTTGTTTCCAGTCGAGTTCCCATTTTCGAGGGACCCCAATGCCAAGCGCAGCATGAGCATAAACATAAGCATAAACATCCGTGTGTGAGTGTGCGAGTGAATTCCCACAGTTAAGCGCGAAATCTCAGTACGATGGCCGATACCGCAGCGACCGAAACCCCGACCGCCGCAGCAGCTGCTGCCCCAGCCACCACGGCCAAGTCACCGAAGAAGCCAAAGGCGGCCGCCGGCCCCAAGAAGCCCAAGCAGCCAGCGGCACATCCTCCGGTCAACGAGATGGTGCTGGCCGCCGTCAAGGCACTCAACGAACGCAACGGTTCCTCGCTGCAGGCGATCAAGAAGTACGTGGCGGCCAACTACAAGGCTGACGTGACCAAGCTGGCCACCTTCTTCAAGAAGGCCCTCAAGACTGCCGTCGCCAACGGCAAGCTGGTCCAGACCAAGGGAACCGGTGCGTCGGGCTCGTTCAAGCTGTCGGCCGCCGCCAAGAAGCCGGTGGTAGAGAAGAAGAAGGCAGCTGCCCCGAAGAAGGCGGCCGCGGAGAAGAAGAAGAAGGCCGCGGCCAAGAAGCCTGCCGGTGAGAAGAAGACCGTCGCCAAGAAGGCAACCAAGAAGGCGGACGGTGCCGCGGCGAAGAAGCCCAAGGCCGCCGCAGCGAAGAAGCCCAAGGCAGCGGATGGTGCGAAGAAGGCCGCCAAGAAGCCGGCAGCCCCGAAACAGAAGGCCACCAAGCCAGCCAAGGCAGCGGCTGCTGCCAAGCCGAAGGCACCGAAGCCAAAGAAGGCCGCAGCTCCGGCCAAGAAGGCGGCCGCTCCGAAGAAGGCCGCTGCGCCGAAGAAAGCCGCAGCCCCGAAGAAGGCGGCAGCCAAGAAGTAAATGGTTGCTCCAACACAGGCTCTAGAGCCAGAATTGTACATCTCAACACACCTAGTCCATAGCAACAGTCCTTTTCAGGACTACCAATTGAATCATTCAAGAACTATCATGCTTTCATTCGTACGGGTTTACTCCAAAAATAATTACGACAGATTTCTATGACGGATCATTGTTGCTCAACTTGCCGGGTGCTAGTTAAGCTTGAATGACCGTCGAATTCAACAATTTATTTGTTTATCATTTTAGGTCTCCTTTTACTCGCGAGAAGATTCTATACCGGTACAGCAGCATCTGTCCACGACCTTCTTAATCCCGTAATTGCAACACGTTTAATTTACGAATGTACGTCCTTTAATCGAAGGTAGTTCCGTGCACCTTCAGTCCCTGTCATGATACAGGGTAGTTAAAGCTACAGGCACTTTCAAGTTGCTGAAATGTTGAAATTCTGTCTAAAAAAGTAAGAACGAATCAGGTAATGTTTCACCAGCAACTCTTAATTTACCTGGTAAATTACACACTTCCACGCCTCATAACTAAACACATGACTCCTGCACAGAATACCTGCGAATGAAAATCAAGACCATCATTACCAGGTCCAGTCCGGGCAATATCAGTAAAAGTACGTAACTAAAACAACGATAACGATTACATGGCATTAGATTAAGACGTTATGATAAAAATGTGCGTCCTTTTCCAATTCGCAAATTAGTCGCCAGTCGTCTTCGGCATCAGCAATATCAGTATTCATACGATAAAAGAAGCACTGATAACGCATTTTGCTCTGATCAGTCACGTTACGCCAAGACACGTTATGGTCAAAGGAGTTTGAAATCAGGCGCTAAAGTGTCAAGACCGTCAAGTTGTGACGACCGCCAGTGCCTTCGTAGTTTAATCTTAGACAATTGTTAGGGGTGAAATTGAAATTGTGGACATTCTGAACTAATGAATTCTGCAATTAGCTCATACGTGCAACATAGTATCTTGATGCATAGTATGCTTGATTGAACAGTTCCTGAAGTGTTCTCATTGCGCAGAAGAGAGTGTGTGGAATAAGTGCAATGTCCAGCTATGATAGTAAAATGCGATCGGCCGAGGCCGTTCGGTGCGCGGGTGCGAGTAGCCCGGAGGACAGTTCCGAGAATAAAGCAAGACGTTTCAGGCTGAAACATTCTTGCAGCAACTTGACTCTTACCAATTGTCAAAATGGTAGCTACATAGTGCCAAAATTGAGTGCGTGGCCAAAACGATCAATCAAACCACAGGATTTAATCTAATCTGGGTCAATGTTCAATTCGTGAACTGAACATTATCTAATCACATAAGCGTTGGACTTTTGTATACATAGGGGTTTTGTCATTGATTCGAAGACAGTTGGATACTTTTCAGATTCGCCATTGGTCTCTGCTATCACAGTGGCACGATGCTTAAAAGCGTTCTCGATACTCGGTATTGTGGAGTCGAAATACAGGGCTGGGGTACACTTTCTTGGACACAAAACGTCAGCGGTTTTGTCATAACCGAGAGAATGTGCTTCAATCGTTGATGTAAGATTCGCAGTCTGGATATTAAAAATGTTGACGATACCCGGAAATTGGGAACTGAAATTCATGATTACGGTAAACATTCTCAGACATCAAATGTCAAATCGCTTTGACAAATAGAGAAAATCTATCGTAGTCACAGATTCAATTCCCGCAGTTCTGGATATCGTCCACGTTTTCAAGCAACGTGTCGCCGTCATGGGATGGATTCAAAAAGAATCTTAAAAACATCCGCTGTTTTGAGATTAATCGCTAAAACCCTTTTAGACAAACCAGCCATGATACATTGTCCATATGCTACGGTAGAGACGATTCAGATTGGATTACACCCTAGCGAGAAGAGTCCGTAATGGCTAGCACCTGATATGTAGCCAGTTTCCTAAACACGATCGAAACGGGACCGGTTGAAACGATTGTCAAATGTAATATGAAATTGTGGTTTCTAATGGAATTTCTACTAACAGTTCGCCACACTGTACTGATAACAAAATAGGACACTCTTAAAATAAAGTAAAGTAGTCGAATGTATCTTGGGGACAGGAATCCCTTTTCGATCGTGTTTGGGAAAATGGCTTATGGTCTTATGGTGCTTATCTTAACACCGATATGTTGTCTTTTTTCATTTATTTATTTGTTTCTACACGACAAGCGGGTATATCATGTTTGCCAAAGATGCAAGCAAAGCTCCGATTTTCGGTTAAATTTCTTTGTGGAGTTTTGCACGTGATGTTCGCAAACGGGAAGGTTATGCTGTCGTGAAGAAACTGAATTATATATTTTTTTGTTCCCGGGACCAATCGAACGGTACTGGAGTAGCCACATTTAAAGACAGTTCGTTTGTTCCTGGAAGCAAAATAGATAAATCAAAAGTAAGGCTTATACAAGGCCCTGCTATTCATCCCAAGACAACAGCATGCCTCTTTTACGATTCACAGTGAGTTAATTTCATGTCAACGGCGGTATGGTTGAAAACGTTAACGCTATCTGGTAATGTGGAACTTAAATGTCTGAGTACGGCACATTTTCTAGGACACAAAGCGTCAGAACTAGCTGTTTTGACATATCATGGAAGCATGCCGCAGTCATGGATTACAATGTACCGCAGTGCCGGATAGCGTACAAGTTTTCTAGCATCATACCGGAGCCATGAGATTTACTCACGGTGAATCATAACAGAGTCAAACGATCGGGGGATGGATTGCAAGGGTTTGTGTTTAAAAAAAAGTGGCGCATCTGTTTCAGATACAGCTCGAAGATAAATGCGTTGCCTCCCAAAAATGTATTATAGCCCTCAGATGTTCTATTTCTATTCCTGATTGATACCTTCGTACGTATATTTAAATATAGAATTCTTAATTTCAACTTGACAAAAACATTAATAAGGTAGTTCCAATTATTTTCTAGTGCAAGTTCAACATGGAGTCCCTTGTAAGAAATAATCAAACCACAGAGGTTGTGACAACAGCGACCACACCTCCCTCGGCTGCTGCAGCACAACCGGCAAACAGCGAGGCAGCCAAAGGACGATCCACCTTACACGGCAGCTCCTACCATCTTCGGTTGGCGATGATAATTTTGTTACGTGCCTACAATCTGCATCGGGAGGATAAGCTGAACCAATTTGTAATTAAAATGGAAGACCCCACTGCGGGCAAATTCGACGACGTTGTGTTTCGTTACACCTCAGCGTCATCACCCACCGTAGGTGCGGTTTACATCCAGGCAAAACACAAACAAAAATCGAGCAGCGCTACACCCACCAAAGATGCATCATTCATTACCAAACGTGCACTGCTGAAGCATTGGGACAGTAAGGCTCAGTTTTCTGTCTCGATGTACTTTGCTTCGTACCTGGAAATTCATCAGAAATCTTCGTCTGGGACGCCGCCCAAGTACATGCTGTGCACGAACGCAAGGATCGATGTAAATGTGATGCATTACTTCAAATCACAGGAATATGAGCCTGACGATATAATGTACTTCTACAAAGATATTGGGGCATCCTGTTACCGCTTCAACTATGAAAAGGTCGTCGATGTGCTGATCAACGAGTCGAGAAAAGCGAGTGTAGAAAAATTGGGCCAATTCTGGGCAATGTACGTTAAAAATGGAAAAGAAATGAAATCGAACGTTTTTCTGTTCGATGTGTATAGGAAGCTCATTGCGGAATGTGTAGAGCAGGTCAAGCGAGGAAAGTTTAAATTTAAACCCGAGTTTATTACGGCAAATAGCTCAACGCCCATGGGTAGAGTTAGTGCAACGTTCAGGAATGAGTACGTAAAGCTGCTGTCGGACGAGAATCAAAATGACAGCAGTATCAAATGGAACGAGCTGGAAATATGCATAGAGGACACGTTTATCGACGCTAACCTCCCATCCCCGGAAGCAGGCTCGTATTATAAGCAGGTTGATCACGCCTTCAAAACATTCTGCGAACAGTTTGTGTTTGTGTGTGAATCATTGGATGAAACAAAAATGATCGAAAAGTCGGTGGAACGAATTCCCCTCTGGGTGCTGGATCGGGATGCCACCAACAGTAACTTTTTCTTTGATATGTTTGAGTCGATGAAAAACATCCCTCTCGAATTTAAACATTTAAAAACAATGCTCAGCAAAATCAAACCTAACGAGGCGGTTGACAAGCTGATCGGTACACCAAACGAAACTGTTAACCAATGGCAACAGGAGTACCGGAACGTTCGCATTAAGGAGGATCTTCTTAGGGAAAAGATGCTATACAAATGTATAGAAGACAAGTCATTCGTTGGCGTTTATACATTTCGCGGTTCAACAGGCATGAAAATGTCCTCCCTAATCGTGGCACAAACGCTAGCACTGGCCAACTGTCCCTACCTGTTCTTGGACAGCCGAGCAACAGTGCTCAAGGAGAGATTTCTCAAAACCCTGCACCAGGTGATGGAGTTTATGGCCGACGTCAATCCCTTCAATACCAACGTCATAGCGATCCTGGGTCAGTTCGAACACAAAATCAACAAAGAAATTAAGCTTTTGGCGAAGTTTTACCGGTTGAAAATTATTCTAATAGAAAAGCTTGACGGAAACAGAACGTCAGAAGACGAGTTATACGTCCATCATCTAACTGAAGACGCGAGGAAGAAGCTGTACCAGCAGCAGTCAGTCCTGTATCCTTTCGGGACGTCAGTGGCTGTAAACGATATCCTGCGGGATGAGGATAGTTTGAGCTTCTTGGGTAAAATTTTGACTAAAGGTGACGAAGCAGACGACAAAGAAAATGAACGCTCCAACATATACCAGTTTGAAGCGCTGAAGCCGAGGTACGTTTCACGCACCATCGTGCCATACAACACTGCACCCCCATCAGAACTGAACGAAGACGACTTAAGCACCGACTTAAACTATCCTTCCAAAGACGAAGCAATAAGTTTCAATCAAATCTCATTTGCCAACAAGAATATTCGCTCGATGCTGAACTCCGTACTATCATCCGAGGATGAGTTCGACAAGCTGCCCGATGCGTTAAGGCATGGCGATGACAAGGAGAAAATTTACATCTTCGTCGATGAAGCCGGTACCGGAAAGTCTGCCTACCTGACGTGGCTGTCCACCCGCTTGTCAGCCACCGACGATTCGCTGTACGTCGTACGGGTGGAGGTGTTAAAACACTCCGGCGCTTTCGCACAGCTAAGCAGGAGCCACCCGAACGACATCGATGATATAACCGCCTTAGCGTTCCTGTACCGGCTTCTTTACGGCCTTCAGTATGTGATCAATATTACAAAAAACAACCCGGCCGGGAATTATTTAGAAAATGAAGAGTTAAACAAAATCGTTCAACTGCTGCACCTTTCCGATGGCAAGATTCTGCTCGACGAAGATGAGCTAAAGGCGGCCGAGCTGACCAGCGCACAGTCGCTGGAAATTCGGCTGTTTCAAATGAAGTTCAACGAACGCAAGCTGATCCTCATGCTGGATGGGTTCGATACGATACACCCGTTCTATAGCGCGTTTGGGTTGAGGTGCGTCGCCAAGCTAGCGAGCTTTGAGGCCATCCGCACTGTTTACATCTCAACCAGACCGTACAACATGATGGCTGAGTTTGCCCGATCGTTCCCCAGCAGCAGCATGTTCCGGTTGGTGCCGTTTCGTCAGCGAGATCAACTACTGTACTGGCGGAAATGTCTGGATAGTGAGATGGAGCATTACAAACAGTGTACTGCTAGCGATCGCATTACCGGCATTGCCGTTTTGTACAGCGCCATTTTGAACAATCTGGGAGAGCTGTACCGATTGCCACTGTTTCTAAAAGTATCATCGGAAGTTGCGATACCCCTGCTTAAGCCACATATCCATTTCCTGCGGCTTACCGTGTCAAAACAATGGTTCCTGCAAACCAAGCTGATCAAGCTGAAACTTTTTGAGCATTTTGTAAGCCGTAAGCTTAAATTATTGAACGAAGAAAAATCCGGCTCGGCAGATTCTATATCGGACAATCCCATTTACCAGATTAAAGCTACCGAAACGAACGCGCAAGTCAAGCGAAAGCATGGTCTGCTTGCTATGCACGTCCTTTTTAGTGCGGGCATCAGGGATAAGCTGATGTACTCTGCGGATCAGGAGGAAGCAGCAGAAATCTTGCAGGAAGTAGTCGATGGCACGGAAAAAACGGGAATCGTTCCACGACTGGAGAACAACGTGCCAACGTTTACGCACCGAATACTGGCGGAGTACTTTACGGGATTTTGGATGTACGAAAATAAGGACCGTATGAAGCATGGGGGCATATTCTGGTCACGATCGTTCTGGACGCCGCAGCTGCTTGTAATGCGCACCTTTTTTGATCAGATGATGCTGGAAGGATCCCGGGATGGATGTGAGATTCACTATGCCGTTGTCAACAAGTCCACCGAGCAGGCGCGTGACTTACTGTCGAACGATGGTACAGCTGCATTCGTTAAAGATGCCGCTGGCAGGCTGCCTCTTCACCTGGCAATTTTATACTCGATGGAAGATGATTTCCTAGCAGAAAATATACGCTGTGGAATCATCAACGTAAGGGACACACTCTTTGGATGGAGCGCATTAGACTACGCATTCATTGTGGGAGTTGCAGCGACCATACACAAACTGATCGATTTTGGAGCAACGGTCAATGAAAGCACACTGCTGCAGCAAATATGTTCCAACAATCTAAAGGATTTGCTGAACGATGCACTGAACTATGGAGAATGGCTTCAGTCGAATCCAAAGTCCAGGAATATAGCAACTAGTCTTCACATTGGAGTGGCCAAATATTTACTCAATGAACGGCCTATTGATATCTTTGCTAGCCACCATGAGCTAGATTCTTTGTCAGTGATTGAATTTTGCATTAAACACAACATGGTGGGTGTTTTCAGGCAGTGCATATCGCTAATGAACGATCATTCAAAGATCAGTTCAGAAGTTTACAAGGATTTGCTGGAGTTAGCAGTTGAGGGCAAAGCGCACCATATAGTTAATTGTTTTTTGGAAGAGTGAATTGTGTCACTTTCTCATTTAAGTTATTTATTGAAAAAGGAAGTGTTTTCTCATTAGCATAAGGGAAAATTTACTTAAACCTGTTATGAACAGACTTTTCTATAAATTAATTCATTGCGTTTACTCAGAAGAGTGCAGCAAACGATATTACAGACAAGGTTTGATGTAAAAGTTCATAATGGAATGGATCACAGAAGTAATGAGTTGGATTGTGCATGATATTGTGATAGCTAGAGTTCACAAACTATTGCTCAAGATTTACAAAGAATATGTTCGAAAAGACCGGACAGAAACGATTCCAAACAGAACCGTCCCCCCGTAGCAAGGACTGGCTATCTGGCTGCGTGGTAGTTAACAAGTCCTTATAAGCCTGGATAGGACAGCATTACTGCATATGTTGTAATGCCAAAATGAAAAAGTGTGCAAATAGACTGCTAAATAATGATTAAGCAAGAAGGCATATATTGCGACAATAATAAGTAAATGTTATAAAATAAAACACGAACATCAGCAAACAAATGAAAAACCATATGAAAAATTATTATGAAAATGAAAGAAAGCAGAAAAGGAAGGACTTAACCAGCCACTTTCCCAAACTCGATTGAAAAGGAACGATAGTTGCAGTTGCCTCGATACAACGGTTGCTTTAATTTATTCTATGAGTACCCTACTCAGCTATGCGTACACAATAAGGCAAAATGTTTTAAAAACTACGCTACGATCGTCCCCGAATTCGATCGAATTTGGGAAATTAGCTGAACATGCACGTGCACAAAATCGTATTTAAAACCATTAAATAACTTCAATATCGAGTACTTCGTCAATTTTGAGTCAACAGTTCATAATTTCTTCCAATTAGGGAATGTTCTGCTTAAGAAGATATTATTTTTAATAGAATTTCGAAAGCGGATGTTGTGTCTCCCCCAACCCTTTAGCTGGTCCTGTCAGATATTTCACCTGTCAAATAGTTCATTTCGCTGTATATTTCACCTCATGTAGCCGAAATGGTTGGGGAATCGATTCCAGGACCAGTAAGAGATAGAGGAGGCCGGTCTGGTGGTACAGTCGTCAACTCGTACGACCTAACAACATGCCCGTCATGGGTTCAAGCCCTGAATAGACCGTGCCGCCCATACGTTGGACCGACCATCCTGCTATGGTAACAATAAGTCACTGAAAGCCAAGCTCACTTCACTAGTGGGTACAGGGCAGGCCTGGACCGACAGCGGTTTTTGTGCCAAACAAGAAGAAGAAGAAGAAGAAGAAGAAGAAGAAGAAGAAGAAGAAGAAGAAGAAGAAGAAGAAGAAATGGAGGACGTAGACCGAGCTCTAGGATTTGAATGAGTTCCTGAATTGGATTAGGTTCAAGATCAGTTTCAAGACTGGGATGGGGGTATACATGTGTTCCAGGAACGGGGTATGGTTTCTGGATCAGTTTCAACACCGATATGAGTTCGGGGCAAGTTCTAAGACTTGTTAACGGTTTAGAATCTGTTCCAGGACCCGTATGGGTAGGACATCAGGCCAAATTGGCCAGTTCGCTTAGAAACTTCCATCAAGAGATTGCAACGCGCCCTTGTTCTAAAACAATTTTCTTCATTCAGCACAGCACTTAGCGCCCTCCGTTGGATTGTGTACATACTTCGGCGTGCTTTTTTGTTCAATTCTATCCCGCAACGCAAAACCCGGTTTTCGCTAGCTCGCCATCACTCCAAAAGCGATGGTTTTTTGCACTCTGGCGAGGTTTTTTGAAAGGCGTTGTGAGGGTTTTTGAGGGTTCAATATGGTCACAAAAAAGCAGTTATGTACGATTTTTTAGAAACGTTTGGCCCTTTTGGTTTACGATAAAGTCGTATCATACAGGAAAAAGGAATGATTTGAGAAATTACTTACTCGGTTACGCTTACATGCAGCGAGAAACGAGGACTGAAACGAGGCTCGATACTTTCTCTCTGCTCTGCTCGTAGAAGGACGGTGTAAAACTGAACCGACAGGCGGATGGTTGTAGCCACATCATTCATTGTTTTGTATATTTTGTTAAAAGTTTTTTTTCGTTTTTGAATGATTTTTTTTTTAATCATCTGATAGGGAACTTATTCTGAATTAGACAATTGATGAGTACAATTTCCTCAAAAAAAATCAAAATTGAAGAATTCGTGAATCTCAAAATCCGTAATATTTCGAGCACTACCCAAGTATCTTGAAGAGCACCTTTCGTAGTTTTATAATAACACGAAGAATGGAAGGAACAAATACGGCGATAGCGTATCGGAGCAGGAACACATTCGTCCACTTTTGCTGCTCTTTTGAGACTCCATTGGACGGCATCGCGAATATGACGATATCCACCCACTTCGTACAGGTATTTTTGAGAATGTACAATTAACACACATGTTAGCAACAATTAACGCAAAATCCTTTTAATTGCATCTCCAACACACCTCTCTACAAATGCGAAACAACTCTTGCAGCCGAAGTCTGCCTTACCTAAGGTAACAACACCCCAGTACATTGTTGTGAACAAATTTGGTATGTGGACTGTTTTTTACATCGATTTATGTGGTCGATGTATTAGCTTACTTTTATAAACTCATTCAAAACTTGATATAATATGTTAATAATTAACGTTCAAGCCAAGTAAAATCTCTGCTCTGATTTTTGCCCTTATTTTACCCATTCCAGCCTGCATATGTCACCCATCGCTTGTTTCTTTGACGCCACGTAGAATAAATTTCGTTTGCGTTTTATGACGAATTGTACGGTAATATTTCTGATCTGAATGATGAAACAAGTTTCAACAAACTACACATATATCATGTCCAAAACTACATTAAACATGATTTATTTTTTACTTCCCTTTTTACACCAAGCCAACCCAAACAAGCAAATGTCATTTCGTTTTGGGTCGAGTTGATCTCAGAAAGATGCATTTTGTTTTACCATTTTACTCTACTTTACTGCTACCATACATCATGAATTTGGTGTACTTTTGTAGGAAAAATGTTAAACTATCTATTTTACTACCTCCAAGACGTATTACGTGCGATATACAGAAAGTATTGCTCATAATCTCCCATCATACCACTGTAGCGTCTTACATTTTCGCACTTGCATCCCATTATTCGTTTCCGGTAAATACATTTCAGAGGTAAAGTGTAGTTTTTTAGAAACATATACATGTTACCCACACGATACAATCATCATTTTTACGTGCTCAG